>BJCO01795673.1:0-11322 GCA_018326465.1 Flaveria floridana | reverse complement strand
ATACATACATACATACATACATACATGCATACATACATACATGCATACATACATACATGCATACATACATGCATGCATACATACATGCATACATACATACATACATACATACATACATACATACATACATACATACATACATACATACATACATACATACATACATACATACATACATACATACATACATGTGACATCCTTCACCAAAAGGTCCATCAATTAACGTGTTTCTTTTAACTTTTCTTTGAACGCTCATTCCTGATTTTTGTAATCTATTCATGTGCATATTATACTTGCTTTATCATCATTGTGCTTGTGACATCATCGTAAATGTCTGCTACATTTAAAACTTTTACAACTTTCATCATCGTCATCATTATATATACCATATTTATATAATATTATTGTCATTAATAAAACTATTTTTAAGCTACAAATATCATTAATTACCTTTTTATCATTAATATAACTAGCAGATTTAAGTCATTTTCAAGCGAAGCAAAATTTGGGAACTCGGAGGCTTAGTGTAGGGACCAAACATGACATTTTTCCAAACTAGGGTTGGGTATATAAACCCCATTACCAGCCCTAGCCACCACTTATCTTCATCTTCTTCATCTTCTTCATCTTCATTTTCTCCACTTTTCTTCTCTTCCTTGCACCAAACCGCCCCGTTTCTTCACGTTTTCACCTGCAAAGCCTCGGCTACACCTGAGACTACTCCTTTCTTGCAGGTAGACGACCTTGGTCATCCCTTTTCTTGCTTGTTTACTGCTGCACTTTTAGGGTTTCGGGTGCTCGGGGCCAACCCGAGCACATGAGGTCGCGTGGGTGCGTGTGTTGCCTTTCTGCGTGTTCTTCTTGTTTGTACATGTTTGAAATGTGTTTCTGTAAGTCCTTGAGGTGTGAATCTCGTGCGCGGAGTAGCCGAAGGCTGCTCTGCACTTCTGCAATCGCGATTCTGCTGTCCACACGACTGGGTCTGTGTGCGACTGAGTCTATGCGATTGTGTGAGTCACGTGACTGAGTCTATGCGATTGTGTGAGTCATGCGACTGAGTCTATGCAATTGTGTGAAGCGTGCGATTAAGTCTATGCGGATGAACGTGTGCGATTGTGCGTGTATCGCACGACTGAATGTCTAGTCGCACGAATGGAGGTTCAGTCGTACGAATGAAGTTGATTCATATGAATGAAGGTTGATTCGTGCGTATGGATGTTGAGTCGTGCGATTGGGTGCTGTGTGGTACGACTGAATACTGAGTCATACGAATGAAGGTTCAATCGTACGAATGAATTTGATTCGTACGAATGAAGGTTGATTCGTGCGGATAGAGTGTTGAGTTGTGCATCTGGTCCTGTCGCGCGATTGGAGTTGTTGTGTGTGAGTTTCTTCTTGTGTGTGGTGTGTGTTTGTCGTGCGATGTTAAGGTGACATCGACACGGTTACCATTGCTAATGACAATATTTAAGTTAACATTATCAAACTAACTAATGTTATCACAAATCAAATCAACTTTAACATTTTACAATTATCAATAACTAATTTGTAACCAACGATATTTACCAAGTATTTCTCTAATAACAATGACACTTTTACACTAAGATCATCGGCAATAGGTGACGATTCCAAGTACTTGGATCTATATAAGATCTAACGCTTATGTCTGCTTGTGTGTGTTCCACGTGACCGAACCGATACAACCCGAACCGACCGAACGTTACTATTTTCGTTAAACATATCATTAATGCTTAACAATAACTGTCAATAGGTGTTTGATCGTTTACTACATACAACATTTGGAAACTTTGATCATTCATACTTACCACCTAACAAGTGAGTTTCGTGGCCCCTTTTTATGCTTATTCAATACTTCAATTATTTACAAACATGGGGGAAAAGTATGCTCACCCATTTTTATGCTGTACAACTTACATTCTTGGAATCAACGTGTTACTGTTTTGTGAGTACTTATCTGGTACATACATGAGTTCGCTATGTGGTACTTTCTTTACAACCATTTAATTCCGGTATTGGAATTGACGGATAGGTATTAGTAGTACTACTAGGTTGACACCCCCACCCTTGTTTGTTGGTATACTAGTTGGTACCAACAGTGGCCAGGAATGGGCCCTTGGGTGAATATATTCTAACAAGATTCTATGTGTACGTCATTTGGTTTGGTTGTAAAGCTCATTGTTATGTGATTTTGCTTACTTATAACTATAATCACGGTATTCCACAAAACAATTATGCAGCATCAATTTACTTACTATTTAAACCTGCGAGCTCACCAACAATTTTGTTGACCATTTTGAGCATATCTTTTCAGGTGATAATGCTTATTGAAGATCTAGGTGTGCTGCCTTAGTGGAGACTCTAGGATGCATTTTGAGACTATACAATACTTGACAAACATTCTTTTGAAACAATGTAGTCTGATTACATACAATTATTCTTTTGGATACTTATTCCCGGGTTGTGAGAATTACATTACAATGTTATATTTTTGGTTATATGAATCAATTACAAGTTTATGCTTATGGCTATGTTGTCGTGAATATTGACTAAACACGACACAAGTCTCCTTTGTGTCGGGTGTCGTCATGACACGCTTACCATCATTTATTTATATTGTATCTCTATTGTTTACAATGTGTTATGATGATCCCGTCTCGTTACATCCTCGTATTTCCGCTCTCAGCGGGGGTGTGACAGACTGGTATCAGAGCCATTGTTTATAGAGAATTAGGCAATTCACTTGACCTAGACTATAACCTAGGAACCTTCATGTAGAATGCATGCTAGGATTGGCTTGCATCTGATATTACATGCATGTTCCTCTATACTTATTCTTTATCTCTATACTTGTTCTTTATCTCTATGTCTTGTTATCTGACCATCCTAAGAAAGGCACTATTACTCTTACTCTTTCCTCACGGGATGCCTTCTACTGGAATCTTCCATTCCTATGCGCACCGCATTATACTATTCGGTTGGGATACCTAACCTGAAGGGATCTTCACATATCACGCGAAGCGGTGATCCCGGATATTAAGTCCGACCCTGAGATAGTTATGCCTGAAGTCCTGAAAGAAGAAGGGATAGGCAACTTTTATAGACCAATTATGATTGTGAGCTTGGATTCTATTTGTTATGACGGACTACTATTAGAATACTATTGGTTCATGGACATGAGAACATACATGATTTGCGCTTGATGAATGGTGTCAATACTGTGATGTTAGCTTGGGTAAGTGAAGCTAAGGGTGACCATGCAAGGCAAATTACTGTTACGGGTGCACACGTAATTGCAATTTGCAGTGCATGTGAAGCCTGACGAATCTTACCGTGAGGTAACGATCATAGTTATTATAATTCTTCCATTCTATACCTTAGGACACTAGAATCATAATTCTAGTAAGACCTTGTTAATGATGATAAAACATTCATGATCTCTACTATTGCTTAAGTCCTGTTCTACTTGGAGCCTATATGGGATTTCAGTTATGATATTAGTCTTACTCTCTATGGAACTGACTAAATGCTTAGAATGAATGTGGACTTCAAAGAATTGTAGAGGAGTGATGATACTACCTACATATACATTACATTGTTCATTGGGATAATGTTAAGGAAAATCGGATGTCATGTAACCGGTTTAAGCATCGTTCTCGGTATATCGTGGATGTGGTGGGAAGGCTGCGGGTAACCCTATATATAAGCATCATCGATATACCAAGAATGTGCTTTTTTTTACATGATGATCTTGATTGACTGGAGCATGAAATGTTAGAACTTGATGAGTGGAATTAAATGTGTATCTTAAAGTTACTAAAGTTTACATCCCGCAGTACAAATCACGAAGGTGAGACCCCACGGAGCAGAGGTAGAGGTAGACCACCAAGAACAGTGGTGGTCCCACCGGCAACAATCAGGGGACTGAAAACCCCGATATAGCTGCCATGATTGCTCAGCAGCTAGCCGCACTGATTCCTACGATAGTGACCCAAGTGAGCGACACTCTTCTGAATCATAACCTCCACGGGGGTAACGATACTAACAATGAGCATAACCAAGGAACAGGGGAAGATACTGGGAATGGTGGAATGAAACTGGGATTGTTAATACTAGATGGTGATGTTCTTACAAGGAGTTTGTGGCTTGTAAACTAAAAGAATTTGATAGGAAAGGTGGAGCGATAGCTCTAACAAGGTGGCTTGAGAAGATGGACGCAGTGATCGATATCAGCGAGTGCCTAGACAGTCAAAAGATTAAGTACGCCATGTGTTCACTACAGGGCAAAGCACTAATTTGGTGGAACACACAGATTCAAGCAAGGGGAAGAGAATCAGCAACGCAGATGACTTGGGATGAGTTTAAAGCATTAATCACTGAGGAATACTATCCACTCAATGAGATGTAGAAGTTGGACAGGAGTTCGGGAATCATGCCATGGTAGGAGCTGGGCACGCATCTTACACTGATCGATTTCATGAGCTGGCAAGGCTGGTTCCACACCTCGTCACTCTGGAATCCAAGAGGATCGAAAGGTACATTTGGGGACTTGTGCTTCAAATCTGGGCTATGGTGACAGCAGCAGCCACTCCTACTATTCAGAGTGCAATTCTGAAGGCTAGTATGTTAACATATGAGATGGTGAGAACTGGGGTTCTGGGGAAAGGAGCTGAAAAGAGGAAGGATGTTGGAGAAGCAAGTAGGTCGGGTATCGGGAAGTTTGACAAACGGGCCAAGACAACCAGAAATTTTGTGGCCGTGACGCAAGGCAAGAGGGATTACGTCAGGCCACACCCTAAATGTGATAGGTGTAACTTCCATCATCCCCCAGCGGTGCAGTGCTGGGCATGTGTAAACTGTAGATGCCCGGGGCACCTAGCGAAAGATTGTAGAGTAGCGCCGAATCTGGTTGCGCCTGTTAATACGGTTAACCCTGCAGGGAATGCTAGGGTTTGCTATGAGTGTGGAAGCCCGGGTCACTACCGGAACATGTACCCCAAACTGAATCGGGCGTAGGGTTAGCAAGGAAACAACCAACCACAAGTGATGGCCATAGCTGGTAATCAAGGCCAAGGAAAACATGGAAATGCTGCCAGAGGACGTGCGTTCGTAATCAGAGCAAATGATGCCCGTTAGGACCCGAATGTTGTTACGGGTACGTACTTGCTCAATCACCACTTTGCATCTATATTGTTTGATACTGGAGGAGACAATAGTTTTATATCCTCTGAATTTGCCCATATGCTTGACTTGAACCCTAGTAGGCTAGAAACTAGCTACTCCGTAGAAATGGCCAACGGTAGAATTGTACAGGTTGATGAGATTATTAGAAAGTGGTCGATGATATTGGAAAGCCATGCCTTCGATATAGACTTAATACCTTTTAAGCTGGGAAGTTTCGATGTGATTGTGGAATGGATTGGTTGTCGAAACACGGAGCTGAGATTGTCTGTCGGGAAAAGGTAGTACGAATCCTCATGCCAGACGGGGAGGTACTCAGGATTCAAGGAGAATGATCGGGAAGAACCCTAAAGCTTATCTCTTGCATGAAGACATGTTGATGTTTATGAAAGCAGTGTTACGTGTTTCTGGCCCATGTAGTAGAAAAGAAAGAAGAGGACAACAAGTTGGTAGATATTCCTGTAGTACGAGACTATCCGGATGTATTCCCTGATGACTTATCAGGTTTGCCTCCTCCACGACAGGTGGAATTTTGTATAGAGTTGGTTCCTAGAGCTACACCGGTAGCAAAAGCGCCGTATCGGTTAGCACCATCAGAAATGCAAGAGTTGTCTAGTCAATTACAGGAACTACTGGAGAAGGGTTTTATCCGGCCGAGTCACTCGCCATATGGAGCACCGGTATTATTTGTCAAAAATAAAGACGGGTCGTTCCGTATGTGTATTGATTATCGCAAGCTGAACAAATTGACCGTGAAGAACCGGTATCCTCTTCCCAGAATCGACGATCTGTTTGATCAGTTGCAAGGAGCTTCGTATTTCTCCAAGATCGACCTTCGTTCGGGGTACCATCAACTAAGGGTTTTTGAGGATGACATACTGAAGACAGCGTTTAGGACTCGTTATGGGCACTATGAGTTCTTGGTCATGCCGTTTGGATTGACTAACGCACCAGCTGTGTTCATGGATCTGATGAATCGAGTATGCAAACCTTACTTGGATAAGTTCGTGATCGTATTCATAGATGATATCCTTATCTACTCCTGATCGAAAGAGGATCATGAGGAACACCTTCAGGCAATACCGAGTCTATTACAAGAAGAGAAACTTTTCGCTAAGTTCTCGGAGTGCGATTTTTGGCTACGAGAGTGAAATTTTTAGGACACGTGGTGAATGAAAATGGGATTCATGTAGATCCCAGAAAAATCGAGGCAGTGAAGAAATGGGAAGCACCCCAGACACCTTTAGAAATACGACAATTCTTAGGATTGGCCGGATACTATCGATGCTTCATCATGAATTTTTCAAAGATCGCTCAACCATTAACACTGCTGACTCAGAAAGACAAGAAGTTTGATTGGGGACACGCACAAGAACAAGCATTTCAAAAATTGAAGGAAAAGTTGTGCAATGCACCGATGTTGTCCCTCCCAGATGGAACTGATGATTTTATGGTCTACTGTGATGCTTCACATCAACGATTGGGATGTGTGCTAATGCAGAAGGATAAGGTGATCGCCTACGCCTCACGACAACTTAAGGTGCATGAAAAGAACTATACAACTCATGATCTGGATTTGGGCACTGTTGTATTTGCAGTTAAGATATGGAGGCATTACTTGTATGGAACAAAATGTATCATCCACACTGATCATAAGAGCCTCCAACATATTATGGATCAAAAAGAACTTAATATGCGTCAGCGACGTTGGGTAGAACTACTGAGTGACTACGATTGTGAAATCCGGTATCATCCGGGGAAAGCGAACGTGGTGGCTGATGCTTTAAGCCATAAGGAACGCGTGAAACCGCTACGTACTCGAGCATTAGGATTGACTATTCAAACGAATCTGAAAGCCCAGATCCTAATTTCACAAAGTGAGGCATTGAAAGAAGAAACATTACGGGAGAAGAATTTCGGGGGTTGAATAAACAGATGACCTGCAAGGAAGATGGCTTACAGTATTTCATGGATCGTATATGGGTACCCAGATGGGGAGGTGTACGTACCCTAATCATGCATGAAGCACACAAGACACGATATTCTATTCATCCTGGTGCAGACAAGATGTACCACGATCTTAAAGATCTGTACTGGTGGCCAGGCATGAAGAAAGACATTGCTATGTATGTAAGCCAATGCTTGACGTGCTCGAAAGTTAAAGCTGAACATCAAAAACCATCAGGATTACTGTAGCAACCGGAAATTCCTGAATGGAAATGGGAAAACATAGCCATGGATTTTATTACCAAACTTCCTAGAACGGGTAGTGGGCACGACTCGATATGGGTTATAGTGGACCGTATGACGAAGTCAGCTCATTTCTTACCCGTCCGAGAGGATTACAAGATGGATAAGTTGGCAAGATTGTACATAAAGGAGGTCGTGACAAGGAACGGAGTGCCGGTGTCGATCATATCCGACCGTGATAGCCAATTTACTTCGCGATTTTGGCAGACACTGCAGAAAGCGATGGGCACTCGATTAGATATGAGTACTGCCTATCACCCACAAACAGATGGTCAAAGCGAACGAACAATACAGACATTGGAAGACATGCTGAGGGCTTGTGTAATCGATTTTGGTGGTAGCTGGGACACTCATCTACCATTGATTGAGTTCTCTTACAATAACAGCTACCATACGAGCATTGGATGCGCTCCATTTGAAGCATTGTATGGTAGGAAATGTAGATCCCCAGTTTGTTAGGAAGAGATTGGTGAAATCCAGTTGACAGGCCCAGAGATCATTCAGGAAACAACATACAAGATTTTCCAGATCAAAGACAGACTAAAAGCAGCCAGAGATCGCCAAAAGAGCTACGCCGACAACCGTCGGAAGCCTCTGGAATTCAACATGGGAGATCGTGTTCTACTCAAAGTCTCTCCCTGGAAAGGGATTGTACGATTTGGAAAGAAAGGAAAGTTAGCCCCGAGATACATAGGACCATTCGAAATCACGGAAAGAATCTGCCCAGTGGCATATCGATTAAGGTTGCTACCAGAACTCAGTGGTGTACACGATACGTTTCACGTATCAAACCTCAAGAAGTGCTTGGTGGATGAAACTCTTCATGTACCAATTGAGGAAATAAAGATTGACGAAAAGCTTCATTTCATCGAAGAACCTATCGAGATCATGGACCAAAAGGTCAAACAACTAAGGCGCAGTAAGATACCGATTGTCCGCGTGAGATGGAACTCCAAACGAGGACCAGAATTCACATGGGAACGAGAAGACCAGATGAAACTCAAATATCCACATCTATTCGAGGATGACACTCTTGGACCTAACACCAGTTGAATTTCGGGATGAAATTCTCTGAACTGGGGGATACTGTGACATCCGTCACCGAAAGGTCCGTCAATTAACGTGTTTCTATTAACTTTTCTTTGAACGCTCATTCCTCATTTTTATAATCTATTCGTGTGGATATTATACTTGCTTTATCCTCGTTGTGCTTGTGATATCATCGTAAACGTCTGCTACATTTAAAACTTTTACAACTTTCATAATCGTCATAATTAAATATACCATATTTATATAATATTATTGTCATTAATAAAACCATTTTTGAGCTACAAATATCATTAATTACCTTTTTATCGTTAATATAACTAGCAGATTTAAGTCGTTTTCAACCAAAGAAAAATTTGGGAACTCGGGGGCTAAGTGTAGGGACCAAACATGACATTTTGCCAAACTAGGGCTGGGTATATAAACCCTATTACCAGCCCTAGCCGCCACTTATCTTTATCTTCTTCATCTTTATTTTCTCCACTTTTCTCCTCCTCCTTGACCCGAACCGCCCCGTTTCTTCGTGTTTTCACCGGCAAAGCCTCGGCTACAGCTGAGACTACTCCTTTCTTGCAGGTAGACAACCTTGGTCGTCCCTTTTCTTGCTAGTTTACTTCTACACTTTTAGGGTTTCGGGTGCTCGGGGCCAACCCGAGCACATGAGGTCGCGTGGGTGCGTGTGTTTCCTTTTTACGTGTTCTTCTTGTTTATACATGTTTGAAATGTGTTTCTGGAAGTCCTTGAGGTTTGAATCTCATGTGCAGAGTAGCCGAAGGCTGCTCTGCACTTTTGCAGTCACGATTCTGCTGTCCACGCGACTGGATCTGCATGCGACTGAGTCTATGCGATTGTGTGAGTCGTGCGACTGAGTCTATGCGATTCTGTGAGTCGTGCGACTGAGTCTATGCGATTGTGTGAAGCGTGCGATTGAGTCTATGTGGATGAATGTGTGCGATTGTGCGTGTATCGCACGACTGAATGCCTAGTCGCACGAATGGAGGTTCAGTCATACGAATGAAGCTGATTCGTACGAATGAAGGTTGATTCGTATGTATGGATGTTGAGTCGTGCGATTGGGTGCTGTGTGGTATGACTGAATACTGAGTCATACGAATGAAGGTTCAATCGTACGAATGAAGCTGATTCGTACGAATGAAGGTTGATTCGTGCGGATGGAGTGTTGAGTCGTGCGTCTGGTCCTGTCGTGCGATTGGAGTTGTTATGTGTGCGTTTCTTCTTGTGCGTGGTGTGTGTTTGTCGTGCGATGTTAAGGTGACATCGACACGGTTACCATTGCTGATAACAATATTTAAGTTAACATTATCAAACTAACTAATGTTATCACAAATCAAATCAACTTTAACATTTTACAATTATCAATAACTGATTTGTAACCAACGATATTTTCCAAGTATTTCTCTAATAACAATGACACTTTTACACTAAGATCATCGGCAATAGGTGACGATTCCAAGTACTTGGATCTATATTAGATCTAACACTTATGTCTACTTCTGTGTGTTCCGCGTGACCGAACCGATACAACCCGAACCGACCGAACATTACTATTTTCATTAAACATATCATTAATGCTTAACGATAACTGTCAATAGGTGTTTGACCGTTTACTACATACAACATTTGGAAACTTTGATCATTCATACTTACCACCTAACAAGTGAGTTTCATGGCTCCTTTTTATGCTTATTCAATACTTCAATTATTTACAAACATGGGGGAAAAGTATGCTCACCCATTTTTATGATGTACAACTTACATTCTTGGAATCAACGTGTTACTGTTTTCTGAGTACTTATCTGGTACATACATGAGTTCGATGTGTGGTACTTTCTTTACAACCATTTAATTCTGGTGTTGGAACCGACGGATAGGTATTGGTAGTACTACTGGGTTGGCACCCCCACCCTTGTTTGTTGGTATACTAGTTGGTACCAACAGTGGCCAGGAACTGGCCCTTGGGTGAATATATTCCGACAAGATTCTGTGTGTACGTGATTAGGTTTGGTTGTAAAGCTCATTGTTATGTGATTTTGCTTACTTATAACTGTAATCACGGTATTCCACAAAACAATTATGCAGCATCAATTTACTTACTATTTAAACCTGCGAGCTCACCAACAATTATGTTGACCATTTTGAGCATATCTTTTCAGGTGACAATGCTAATTGAAAATCTGTGTGCTGCCTTAGTGGAGACCCAAGGATGTATTTTGAGACTATACAATACTTGACAAACGTTCTTTTGAAACAATGTAGTCTGATTACATACAATTATTCTTTTCGATATTTGTTCCCAGGTTGTGGGAATTACATTACAATGTTAATATTTTTGGTTATGTCAAGCAATTACAAGTTTATGCTTATGGCTATGTTGTCGTGAATATTGACTAAACATGACACAAGTCTCCTTTGTGTCGGGTGTCGTCATGACATGCTTACCATCATTTATTTATATTGCATCTCTATTGTTTACAATGTGTTATGACGATCCCGTCTCGTTACATCCCCGTGTTTCCGCTCTCAGCGGGGGTGTGACAATACATACATACATACATACATACATTACATACATACATACATACATACAGACATACATACATAGATACATACATAGATACATACACACATACATACATACATACATACATACATACATACATACATACATACATACATACATACATACATACATACATACATACATACACACAGACAGACAGACAGACAGACAGACATACAGACAGACATACATACATACATACATACATACATACATACATACATACATACATACATACATACATA
>BJCO01795665.1:0-41453 GCA_018326465.1 Flaveria floridana | reverse complement strand
CCCCACTTGTGGGTTTTCCCTCCCATTTGATTTTTGTAAAAAGAACTCTCTTGTATTGCCATTTTATAAAATGTAACCCTTACAATTTTATAAAATTGTAACACACATGTTGTTTGTTATTAATTAACTAACTTAAATAATAAAACAACTAATTCCCACAAACAAATTATCCATATAATGTTGTTTATTTACAAAAGCAATGATTTAGAAAACCCATTTTCTAAATTGGTGTCATAATTTATTTGTTTGATCTTATCAACGAATAAATTATCCAATGGTGTTTGTTTAGCTTGTTATTGGGTATGACCTGACTTGGATCATATTACACTAGCCACATCAATTTAATATGTATCTTGGGCAGATCAATTCCTTCACTATGTTCTCCAAGTGTGCTTTTTGCTTACGCGAGGTGCAATTTCTGGGTCACGTGGTAAATGCTGAGGAATCATGGTGGACCCGGCAAAGGTTGAGGCCATGATACAATGGAAGTTTCCTAAGACGCCATCTGAGATTCGTAGCTTCTTGGGATTGGCGGGCTACTACAGGAGGTTTATTCAAGACTTTTCCAAGATAGCTTCACCTTTGACATAGTTGACTCGCAAGGATGTGAAGTTTGTATGGGTTCGAGAGTAGGAGGGTGCTTTCGAGTAGTTAAAGGCGAGATTAACACAAGATCCTGTCATGACGTTGCCCAAGGGTAGTGAAGATCTAGTGGTGTATTTGGATGCATCTTATTCTGGGCTAGGTTGCGTATTGATGCAACACAGAAGGGTGATAGCTTATGCATCCCGACAGCTGAAAACCCACGAAGTCAACTATCCCACGCACGATCTAGAATTACCCGCGGTGGTTTTCGCATTGAAGATTTGGCGACACTACCTATACGGGACGAAGTGCACCATCTTCACAGACCATAAAAGCTTGAAGTACTTCTTCGAGCAGAAAGATTTGAACATGAGGCAGAGACAATGGTTGGAGCTCATAAAGGATTACGATTGCAAGATCCATTACCATCCGGGCAAGGCCAACGTGGTGGAAGATGCCCTTAGCTGAAAGGAGAGACCCGCGCCGATTCGGGTGAAGGCTTATCAGTTGATTATGACCTCTGACGTGATGACACAGGTCAAGGAGTTTCAAGACGAGGCTCTGAAAGAAGATCGTCTTAACTCTGAACGAATGAGAGGTCTAGTCGCATATCTGGGAGAAAACACCCACGGGGTTAAAACCCACTTTGGGCGAATGTGGATCCCTCGTATGGAGATCTACAAGGGAGAATCATGGATGAAACCCACAAGACTCGATACTCCATTCATCCTGGTGCTACCAAGATGTACCACGATATGAAGAAAGATTACTGGTGGCCGGGTATGAAGCGCGACGTAGCGGAGTAGGTGAGTAAATGCCTTACCTGTTTGCAGGTGAAGGCGGAACACCAGAAGCCGTATGGGAAAATCCAACTGTTGGATATACCTGAATGGAAGTGGGAGCATATCACCATGGACTTCATTACGAAGCTACCACGTATCCCGAAAGGGTATGATGCTATATGGGTGATAGTTGATCGTTTGACGAAGAGTGCTCACTTCCTACCGATCCGAGAGACGTATTCTTCTGGGAGGCTTGCGGATCTATTTATCAAGGAGATTGTAGCTCGTCATGGTGTGCCGGTGTCTATCGTGTCTGATCACGACACTCGGTTTACATCTAAGTTTTGGAAGAATTCCCACGATACGATAGGAAAGAGGCTACACATCAGCACGGCTTATCATCCTCAGATGGATGGTCAGTCTAAGAGGACGATCCAGACACTCGAGGACATGCTTCGAGCGTGCGTGATCGATTTTGGAGGAAGTTGGGATGACCATTTGCCATTAGCAGAATTCTCGTACAACAACAGTTATCATGCCAGCATTAGCATGCCACCCTATGAGATGCTATATGGTAGAAGATGTAGGACACCCGTTTACTGGGGTGATATTGGTCAGAAGGAGTTAGGGAGCATTGAACTGATCGAGGCTACGACGGAGAAGCTCGAAATGATCAAAGCCTTCATGAAGGCAGCTAAAGATAGACAGAAGTCGTATGCTGATAAGAGACGTAGATCGATTGTGTTCCAGGTGGGTGACAGGGTTATGTTGAAGGTTTCACCTTGGAAAGGTATCATTCGGTTTAGAAAGCGGGCCAAGTTGAGCCCAAGGTATATAGGGCCTTTCCGAATCATTGCTCGAGTAGGAGAGGTGGCCTATAGGTTGGAACTACCAGATGAGTTAAGTGGAATTCACCCAACATTCCGTGTATCTCACCTGCGGAAGTGTTTAGCAGACGAGGATATGGTTGTACCACTGGAGGACATCGAAGTGGATGAATGGCTCAATTACGTGGAGCAACCAATGGCGATCATTGATCGTAAGGAGAAGAGGTTAAGGAATAAAGTGGTCCCTCTTGTGCGTGTACAGTGAAAGCACAGAAAGGGATCCGAGTCTACATGGGAGGTGGAAGGAGAGATGAGGCAGCATTACCCTCATCTGTTTGAGGAATAACAGGTTTCGTGGATGAAAACTATATAAGGGGGTGGACTTGTAACACCCGGTTATTTTTAAAGGTATAAAAAAAGAATAAAAGCAAAGGAAAAGAAAGAAAATGTAAGTTAACCCAAGTAGAGGGGTTAAAAGTGGCAAAAAGGAAAAATATCAAAAAGTTGGTACAAAAGTGGGCATGGCCGCCCACTCTTGCTTGCACACCATTTCCATTTCGATTCTAGAGAGAGAGAGAGAGAGAGAGAGCAGAAAACTCTAGGGAATTTTAGAAGAAGCAAGAAATTCGAAGTTTTTGGTAAGAATTATTTATTTTGTGATGTTATAAATAGTTCTAGTCTCGGTTATGTGCTCATATGTTTGTGTGGGTTCGTATGTGTGTGTTTATGGTGGGTTTTAGGTGTTGAAAACGTCTGAGAAAGTTCAAGAGAAGAGTTTAAGTTCGAAAGCTACTAAGGTTAGTTCTAGAATCCACTTTTTAACATGTTTTTAACAATTTTGGGGCTGGAAAATGCATGTGTATGTGTCTTTATAAGATTATGTTTCTACCCGTATGTGTGTGTGAACGTGTATGTGGATGGGTGTATGTTTTGGGGGTAAATGATGTGATTATTATGATTATGAATGTGTTATGATGCTTAGAATGTTAGTATTAGGCATAGAATTTGATTTAGGACGAATTTGGGACTGATTTATGTCGTTTAAGTGCAAATGAGATGCCCAACCGCATAAACAGTACCCCAACCATCTGAAAGTTGCCTTAGAAAATGCTAACTAAGCCCATACATCTAAACAGGGCCCAACCGTCTGAACAGGGCCCAACCGTCTAAACAGGGCCCATGCGTCTGGGATTTCCCCACACGCCTAAGTGTCCAACCGTCTGAATAGTGACCATGCGTCTGGACCTTCAATGCGCCTAAGTGACTTCATGCGTATGAAAGGCCCATGCGTCCGATTCCAAGCATAATCATGACTGTTTTTACGATATCTTATTATTATTATTATCATTATTGTTAACCTTATTATTAATGTTATTAATATTATTATTGTATGACTTTACTTGGTATGTTTATGATCGAAACAGAAAGTATTATCATTAATAAAGTGAAAGATTAATGATGAAGAAAAGTGGAACGTAAATGAATGAATGAAAGTCTTGCAAACAAAAATATAGAGGTGCACGGCCTTGCTGTCGTTAGCTCAACTATGATGCGGGTTAGCTACCCCAAAGGATGCACATAGGGTCAATCATTGAGATTGACAATGAGGTGAGCGATCCTGTTGTCGCAAAAGACTCGGATAAAGTGCAATCATTAAGATTGCTAATGAGGTGAGTGACCCCGTTGTCGCAAAATATTCGGACAAAAGTGCAATCATTGAGATTGCTTATGAGGCGAGTGACCCAGTTGCCGCAAAAGACTCGGAAAGATAATGATAAAAGTACGAAATGAACGAATGATGAAGATAATAATGATATTATCTAAGTGTACGTATGATGTGTGTTCACATGCAAAAGTAAAGAATAGTTCATAAACGAAAGTAAATTATGTTTTATTATAAAAACTAGGACTCACTCAGCAACGCTGACTTTTATGCATTTTTCAGTTGGCAGGTAAATGTTGCTGAGGATGGCACGCGGGTGAAGTTACTCAGTGGGGCATGACTAACATCCATTCATACATGATAATACTGTTGTTTTGTAATGCAACTGAACTATTATTTTGTAACATGATCAAACCATGGTTTATTGCTTAACAACAGTGTTTATAATGAAATGAATGGCTTTTGTTAAATTAATTCCGCTGCTTAAATTTGTAATATGTAACATTTTATGTAATTATTGCTGTGAATGACCAAATGTGAGGTGCCCGGGAATGGGGCCTTACAAAATGTGACTCTTCTGGATCTGATTAGTACCTAGCACAAACACACATAGCAAAAATTATATCAGGTCTGCTGGCAGTTAAGTACATTAAGGATCCTATCATTGGTCTATATAATCTTTGATCAACTAACTTCCCTGTAGGATTAGGTACAATCTTATCTATTATTGATGCTGGTGTTTTGTATGAGGAAGTATCAGCAAGATTCTACTTCTTCTAGATTTGGTGGACATACTTCTCTTGATTGATGAATATGCCATCTAGTTTCTGATGAACTTAAAAACCAAAAAAGAATGTTTGTTCTCCCATGGAACTCATCTGAAATTCAGATTTCATCAAACTTTCAAAGCTTTCACACAGTCTCTTCTTTTTTGATCTAATAATATTGTCATCAACATAGATTTGGACAACCAGGAGATCTTGATGTTCATGCTTGAGGAAGAGAGTCTGATCAATTGTTCCCCTTTTGTATCAATGCTTGAGCAATAATGTAGATAATGTTTCATACCACTTTCTTGGTGCCTGATGAAGACCATACAGTGCTTTGTCAAGTTTGTATACCCTGTGTGGTAATCGAGATCTTCAAAGCCTGGTGGTTGGGAAACATAGAATTCTTTATTAATCTTACCATATAAGAAGGCACATTTTACATCCATTTGATAATCTATGAACTTCTTATATGAAGCTAGGCTAGGAAGACTCTAATTACTTTAATCCTAGCACTTGGTGCAAAGACTTCATTAAAGTCTATCCATTCTTCTTGGGTATAGTCTTGGGCTATCAGCCTTGCTTTGTTTCTTAATATGATACCTTTATCATCAAGTTTGTTCTTGAAAAGCCACGTTGTGCCAATGGGATATTGGCCATCAGGAAGATCAATGAGATTCCAAACTTTCTGCTTTCTTAATTGTTGAACCTCTTCTTGCATAGCTTTAATTCAACTGTTTCTTTTAATGCAGCAGTGATGTTAGGAGGAACCACTTGTGAAAGAAAACAAGAGAAAAGACAAATGTTTGTTGTCCCTTCCTGGCCTATTGTGGTTGTTTCATTAAGATGACCAATGACGTTGTCTATTGGATGATTCTTATGAATTCTAGATGTTGGTACTGCAACTGGAACAGATGAGTCCAAGTTGGTCAAGTTAGTTGATGGAGATGGATCCAGCTGAGATGGAGAATAAACAAAGTAGTCAAATTCTTCATTATTATGATCTTATGTAGCTGAATGATAACCATCCTCATGCTCTTGTGTATCAACAGATGTACGAATAACTTCCGTAGGAGGTATAGGAACATCTACGGATGTTGTTTGAGGATCTGCTGATGTGTTTTTGTTCTTTGAAGATAAGGAAGAACATCCAGAAGTAAATGGAATATCTACTGATGTTGAGGGAACATCTGCCGATGCAGTGTTCATTCCTCCGGATGCAGTAGTAACTTTTACGGATATAGAGTTAACTCCCACTAATGCTTTGTTCATCTCTTTGGAACTTGTACCATTTCCATCAGTCTGTTCATTATTATTGGTGATGAAGGGCAAGGATTAGCAACACTGTGAGATAGTGGTCTTGAAGGATCAGCAGTCAATGGCACTTCACTCATGTTTGGAGGTACATAAGGATAGCATATCTCCGTAAAACCTGCAACATTCAAATAACCAGTGTTAAATGAATTTGTTAATGCATCTATATCAAACAACCATGATGATCCTTTAATAGATTTTGGAAATAAGGATTCATCAAATGATACATTAGGTATTTCCTCCATGATGTTTTGATGTGGAATGCAAACTCTATACGATTTAAATGGTGATAAATAGCCAATAAAGAAACCATCATAGGCTTTTTCCAAAAACTTTCCTAATTGATCTTTTATGTTTAAAATAGACACATGACACCCAAAAGCTCAAAGATATCCTATAAAAGGTTTCTTTAAAATAAAAGCTCACATGGTGTTTTACTATGTTCTTTGACAATTATTGTCTTGCTTTGAACATTGCATGCTGTGTTCACTGCTTCTACCCAAAAAGTGTTTGGTAGTTATGAATAAGCTAGCATTGTTCTTGCTGCTTCAATGATAGTTCTGTCACTTCTTTTAGCAACTCTATTTTGTTGTGGAGTTCTTGGTGCACTGAATTGTCTTGCTATGCCTTCATTCCTGCAAAAGGAATCTAAAAAATGATTAACAAATTCAGACCCATTATCACTTCTTAAAATTTTTTATCGTTAAATCAAGTTGATTTCAATCTTAGTGATAAACTCCATTAATGTTTTTGATGTTTCACTTTTCTATTTTAAGAAAAAGACCCATATGAATCTAGTGAAATCATTAAGAATCACTAAACAATATTGCCTCTTTCCAATTCTCATCACATTGGTTGGACCAAAAAGATCCACGTGAAGCATTTTGAGTGGTGTTTTATTTATGTTGATTGTTTTGGATTTATAAGACACTCTATGTTATTTTCCTTTATAACATGATGAACAATGATTAGAATAATAAAATTCTTTCTTTGGTAGGCCAATGACTAACTCATTTTTGACCAGCTTGTTCATGTTCTTCATGTTGGAATGAGCCATCCTTCTATGCCACAGTTGAGATTCATCGTCTGAAGACTTAGAAATCCGGCAGGTTTCCTTGCTTGTCAAAGATGTGTTGTTCATATCCAAAACATGTGTTGCCTTTTCTTTGTCATTTAAGAAGAATCCAGTCTTCTGGAATTTGAAGACCTGGCTTAAGAATGTAACAGTAAGTGTTATCAAATAAAGTGGTATAATTTTGATCACAAATCCAAGAAACACTGAGTAAATTATACTATAAATTTTCATAATAATATACTTTCTCAACTTGAGTACACCATTTGTCACCATTCCTTCACCAATAATTTTACCTCCCTTCTTATCCCCTACCAAATGCCACAGATGAAGCATTTTTATGTTTGAAGTCATGGAGTAGAGAACAGCTGCATGTCATATCTCTAGAACAACCACTGTCAACACACCACTTGTTATTAGTCCTCCAATGATGTTCCTCTGCAAATAACAAAATCAATTAGCATGTGGAATCCTAGCCTTAATGATCTTGGTCTGACCACTTGTGTCTAAGATTATTACTCCCTCATGAATGAGTCTGGATGATTCAGGTTCGACTTTATACTCATTTGATTCATTATGTTTTGTTTGTTGTGAGGATGATTCTGGTGAAGATAGGCTTGAAACACTTTGTTCTTGTTTCACAATCACTTCTTCTTTCATCCTATCTTTGTTTTTCTTTTGCTTTGAATTTGATGATAAACGTTGATAAAAAAATGTTTCACCATCCTTCGATTTTGATTGTGGTATTTGAGTACCCTTTTTAAAATGGTCAAAGAAGGTTTCATCAGCATTGGCTTTCTGTTCCTTCAACTTTACATTCTTATGAGGTGTTTTGAGTTGAGGTTGTTGTTTCACCTTCTTCTTCTTAGGCTTATCCTCAGTAGAAGGTTGCTTCTTTCCTTTGGACATCTTTTTCTTTTGCTATTGCTTCTTTATCTTTGAGTCTTCTTGACTTTCACTTGATTGTGAGTCTAAATCAACCTTCTTAGTTTGTTGCTTCCTTGTGCTCTTTGTTTTGTTCTTTTTATTGAAATATCATTCCTGAGTAGAGTGGTTATTCTAGTTACAAATAGCACAATGTTTGTTAAAATAACAATCAAAAGTCATGTGATTGTTCATGTTGCAGATTGAACAATAACTGCTGATGTAGCATTCCTCAATGTTGTGATTATGCATATCACACCACTTGCAGTATTTTTCTTCTACTTCACCTTCAGACTCAATAACTTTCTTTTTCTTTGTTTGCTTTTGTGCCTTTAATTCATTTCAAATTTGGCAGCTGATGAATCCTTGCCACTCCCAGACCTAATGTCAAAGGGTTCTTGTTTAGCATTAGATGATTTCTGTTACTTAGGATTCACAGCTTTCTGTTGCTTGGCTTTCTTGATGATTGTAGATGTAGTTGATTTCTTCTTCCGTATATCTTCTACGGTTGTTGATAGATCAACATGTTTCTTCTTCCGTAAAAGTTCTACTGATGGTGTTTTCTTTGCCTTTTCTGCGGAAGTGATTTATACTTCTTCCTTAGATTTAACATTGACAACATCAGCTATTGTTGATGGAGATTTTTGTTGTTTGTTGAGCTCATGAAGTCCTACATTCAGCTGAGTTATCCTCTTGTAAATTATCTTCAACATACTTCTTTGCTTTGGAGGATAAGGTAGCTCGATTTCTTCAAGAACTTTGGGCATAAAAGGGTTCAGATGAAACACTCTTTCCATTACCCAAACCATCAACATTTTGTTCATAATGTTCATCAGAATCACCCAAGTCATCATACTCATCAAAGTCAAATTCTGAGTCATTTTGTTTTAAAACTTCTGACTTAGAAGACTCAGTTTCACTCACCTCTGTATCACTACCATTTACCAATTGATTAATTTCAACTTTTGGTTCAATTTTTGTGTCTGGCACAAAATGGTTTGATAAACTGTTGGTCATTGACTCAAGTAAAGGGATATAATTATCATTCAATAGGGGTGCAATAGCATTAAATCCCAACCCATACCTGTTCTTTGATTCTATATGAGAATTTAGCAATTTCTCATATTGCTGAGATGAAAATTGAAACTTCTAAAGTTTCACTTTAGTTGATGCATGATCAGACATGGATTTTGTTAAAGAGGTGGTTAGATGCTCAACTTGGGTTTTAAGTTGTAATTTTCAGAAACAAGTTTGTCTAAATCCTTTTGTAAAGAGGTGATTTTAATCTAATATAATTTATGCTCTCTTACAAAGAATTTATTCAAAATCATTGTTTCTTCTACTTTATTAGCCAATTCTTGAGCATGGACTCTATATCTCTCAACCTCTTCATCACAACTTGATGAACATAATCTATCCCTTACCTCTCTAGCCATAGGTGGGATTTGTTCTCTATGTTGGCTATCAAAGCTTGATTTTCTTCCAACACCTCCTTCTCAAACATGATCCAATCAGATGTTCCATTTTGTAGAATGATTAACTCAGTTTCCTTGGTTTTGCATGGACCTGCTGATGAACTTGTGGCTGGTGAGGATGAGTTTGTAAGTTGAGGTTGTTTGAAGGTTATTTGACTTGCTAATTGTTGGTTAGACTGATGTTGTTGAAACTGATGTTGTTGATTTTGTCTTAAATCAGTTGTTGACTATTGATTACATTCCCTTGAGAAATGACCATACACATTACATTTGTAGAATCTCACCATGGATTTATCAACACCAATCTTTGTTCTTCTGTCTGCAGCCGCCAATCCTTTGTTTCTTCTTAAATACATTTTGGCTCTGTAAGCAATCATGGGCATTTGCCATTGCAAATCCATCTCTTCAACTTCATCTGGATGTAGTTCCTCAAGATCTTGCTGGAAAATATGTCCAGGTGTCAATGTACTACCCAGATAAGCGTGAAAGCTTGAACTGAATGCTACAAAAGTTGCCTTCTGTTCTTCTGAGTCCAGAACCATAGTAAGTGGTTCTATTTGATTGTTGATTTTGTTTGAGGAGGATGCCTTTGATGATACCTGTCACACCTCGGTCTCAGGGCACCCCGAGAGTGCGACCAATTGGTACGCGTCATTGTTCACTTTTTATTTTGTTTGTTTTGAAAGGTGTTTACGCAGCGGAAAAAACATTTCATAATTTATTTCATAAAATAAAATATTCTAATGATTTAAAAAAACAGACTTTCATATATTCCTTGGGAATTAAATACCCATAATTTTACATAACATTGTTCAACGCAGTGTTTACAAAATTTTCTGTCTACTGACAGATATTCAAGACTTGCCACAATGTCTAAACTTTAGTCCTTCCAGCACTATTCTTGCTAATATGTTCATCACAGGGTTTCCATGCCTAGGATTCATAGTCCATCCTGCACTAACACCTGACTAAACATATTTAATGATGTTTAATTGAAAAGGTTTGAAAATTATACATCAGCGATAAGCTGGTGAATACATTTAGATTGACATAAAAATATTTCGGCATGAATAACGATAAACAGTTAATCATAAATTAACGGTAAACCACACATTTAGCAGTCTATTTCAACTAGAAGTCCTCCTCCATATATACTGGCATTGGTGCTCAGGCAGTCTTACTACGGGACTCTCCGGATCTACACTGAGTCTGAACCAGCCCAAGTATGGGATTTTCACCCATCCCCAGGATATAATTTGATCAAACATACATATGCTTCTGGTCTAAATATTTTAGCAGAATACCTCTATGCATTAACATGGCTAACGTACTAATGCCATTTTCGTAAAATAAAATCATTTGAATGTTTTGAAAGTATTAAACGTATTCACCTGGTAAGTTGAACAGAGCCTCTAAACTTGATAAGCTTTTGTTTTGGAACCTCGAAGTAAATTAAGGATTAAGTCACGAGCTTTTAACACCTTTGATTAATTCAGAACTCATATACTTGTTATCTAGAGCATATACACCGGCTTCCTAATCTCTGGTTATCTTTATGGTGTTGAAAAGGTAGTAGAGAGTTTCATGTGTGTGAAAGTAGGGAAAAGGATTGTGAAATAAAATAAAGCTAGAAGCATCTATTTATATATGGATATTTCTTACTCATTAAGTATTTTTAACTTATTAAGTTTTATCCAAACATAATTATTAAGTCCAAAACTTAGCAATTAAGTTTTATATTTTATTCAAACCTTAGCCATTAAGTTTTATATTATATTCAAAACTTAGCTATTAAGTTTTATATTTTATTCAAGACATAGCTACTAAGCTTTATCCAAAACTTAGCCGTTAAGTTTTATCATATTCTTATCTAAACTTAGGCACTAAGTTTTATCCAATACTTAATTGTTAAGTTTTATCCATAGCTTAACTATTAAGTTTCATTTGAAGGCTTAGCCATTAAGTAATTATCTAAAAACTTAATCATGAAGTCACGCTTGAAACATAACTATGATTATTTATTGACAAAAATGATATGCCAAACATCCGTTCCTTAAGATTATTCCAACATGATTTGTTGGTTTGTCACCTTTGACAATAATCTCTTCCCCAGTAGGCGCATAGAGTTTAATAAGCTTTTGATTACAAATGATATGTGCTTGGTTCGAGGCCAACCAGTCCATACCAAGTACCACGTCAAATCCCACTAATGTCATAGGCAAAAGTTTCACAGGGATGACATGATTAGAAAGAGTAATCCTACCGTTACTAAGGATTCTGAGACTTTAACTAGATCTCCATTTGCGGTTTCAACTTCATAGGATTTGTCTAACCTTAATAGAGGTTCATTTAATAAACTACATAACTTAAAGTCTATGAAGCTTTGGTTTGCACTAGAATCAAATAAAATTCTAGCATAGACATTATTGATAAGATGTGTACCGGTAATGATGTCCGACAAGTCAGCAGCCTCATGAGTATTCATCACAAATGCTCGTGCTGTCTTCTTCACACCAGGATCTGTCTTGGTTCCAGATCCTCCAGCACCACCTTCTTTATTAAGCCTTGGGCATTCAGACTTGTAGTGCCCTTGTTCATTGCAGTTAAAACAAGTTATCACCTTTTTCCGGTAGCAAGCCTCAGAAGTATGTCCTAAAGTCTTGCAATAGTTGCGGAATAAAGTGGATCTGCATCTTCCTGTGTGTCTCTTCCCGCACGTTTTGCATCTGAGGAGAGAGTATGAATCTTCTTTCTTTCCTTGCCCTTTATCAAGTTTCTTTGTCTCTATATTTGGTTTATGGACCACCTCTTTCTTCTTATTCTCTTCCTGGGTTCTAACCATTCTATCTGTCAAAATTCCAGCTAACTCTACCACAGACTCTATTGTTTGTGGCATGAACGCCTTCACCATATCACGAATTTCATTAACCAGTCCCCAAATATAGCGACTGATCATGTTGCTTTCGGGTGTCATAAGACGTGGCACGAGTCGGGCATATGCAAAGAATTTGGTATTATACCCCTTGTTATCTGAATCAACCATTTGAAGATTCAAAAATTCATTGGTGATTTTCTCCTTTTCGTTCATTAGGCAGAACTTTCGAGTTAACCAATGCACGAAAGTAATCCCAAGTCATTGCATAAGTCTTATCTCGTTCCTTTGACTGAATAATAGAGTTCCACCATTCCAATGCCTCATCTTTGAAAGAATGTGAGGTGAACAGAACCATGTCCTCATTAATACACTTGCTAATGGCTAAGACTGCTTCGATCTTTTCTAGCCACCGGATAGCTGCAATTGCACCTTCGTTGCCTGAAAATTTAGTAGTTTTACACGCTTGAAATGTTCGATATGAACATCCATCCTGTTTCTTCCTTTTCTTAGGCGTTTTGAAATTTTTGCCACTCGAGCTATGACGATCATCATCTTTCTTTCTAGATCTTGAAACTTCTTTAGTTTGACTGGGAGGTTCATTTTCTTTTAATGTCGCGATTATGGTAGGAATCGCGTCTTTAATTCCCTTGGCAATCATCCTTTGTATTTCAGCTTTCTGGGTCATACGATCTTCATCTTCATTAAGTATCTTACGGTTCCCTCTGGTATACACCGCGGGTCTACTATCATCGTTGTTTGACATTCTACGATGAGAATAAGAGGGAGTATCTTAATACTAAGATTTGAAATTTTCGTAAATAGTATTATTGGATACTTCGATAGGTATTTCCATCATTTACGAGAAATAAGGTTCGTTAATTATATCAGTATAATACTTTTTCTGATATCCTGCATATCAATATAACAAGGCATCTAGCTATGTTTTCTTAGTAGGCAATATTTCTAATATTGGTTAAAGCCTAGATACTAAGGCAAGTATCTAATTCGCTAAAACATGTGGCTCTGATACCAATCTATCACACCCCGGTCTCAGGGCACCCCGGGAGTGCGACCGATTTGTACGCGTCATTGTTCACTTTTTATTTGTTTGTTTTGAAAGGTGTTTACGCAGTGGAAAAACATTTCACAATTTATTTCATAAAATAAAATATTCTGATGATTTAAAAAAACAGACTTTCATATATTCCTTGGGAATTAAATACCCATAATTTTACATAACATTGTTCAACGCAATGTTTACAAAATTTTTTGTCTACTGACAAATATTCAAGACTTGCCACAAGGTCTATGCCTTGGAAACTTTAGTCCGTCCAGTACTATTCTTGCTAATATGTTCAACACAGGGTTTCCATGGCTAGGATTCATAGTCCATCCAGCACTAACACCTGACTAAACATATTTAATCATGTTTACCTGAAAAGGTTTGATAATAATACATCAGCGATAAGCTGGTGAATACATTTAATTTGACACAAAAATATTTCAGCATGAATAACGATAAACAGTTAATCATAAATTAACAGTAAACCACACATTTAGCAGTCTATTTCAACTGGAAGTCCCCCTCTATATATACTGGTATTGGTGCTCAGGTAGTCTTACTACGGAACTCTCCGGATCTGCACTGAGTCTGAACCAGCCCTATTTTGGGATTTTCACCCATCCCAAGGGTATAATTTGATCAAACATACATATACTTTTGGTCTAAATGTTTTAGCAGAATACGTCTATGCATTAACATGGCTAACGTACTAATGCCATTTTCGTAAAATAAATCATTCAAATGTTTTGAAAGTATTAAACGTATTCACCTGGTAAGTTGAACAGAGCCTCTAAACTTGATAAGCTTTTGTTTTGGAACCTCAAAGTAACTTATGGATTAAGTCACGAGCTTCTAACACCTTTGATTAATTCAGAACTCCTATACTTGTTGTCTAGAGCATATACACTGGCTTCCTAATCTCTGGTTATCTTTATGGTGTTGAAAAGGTAGTAGAGAGTTTCGTGTGTGTGAAAGTAGGGAAAAGGATTGTGAAATGAAATGAAGCTAGAAGTATCTATTTATATATGGATATTTCTTACTCATAAGTATTTCTTACTTATTAAGTTTTATCCAAACTTAATTATTAAGTCCAAACCTTAGCAATTAAGTTTTATATTTTATTCAAACCTTAGCCATTAAGTTTTATATATATTCAAAACTTAGCTATTAAGTTTTATATTCTATTCAAGACTTAGCTATTAAGCTTTATCCAAAACTTAGCCGTTATGTTTTATCTTATTCTTATCTAAACATAGGCACTAAGTTTTATCCATTACTTAATCGTTAAGTTTTATCCATAGCTTAACTATTAAGTTGCATTTGAAGGCTTAGCCATTAAGTAATTATCTAAAACCTAATCATGAAGTCGCGCTTGAAACATAACTATGATTATTTATTGACAAAAATAATATGAAAATTTCGTAGGTGTTACAATGGCACAGGTGGGCTTTTTCCATCATCATGTCTTCCTCTTTCTTTTCTTGCTGAATTGCTTTGAGAGTTGGATTTGGATGGCCTTGAAGCATAAAATCAACTTCATCTAAATCGTCACCTAAAGCACAAGAGCTTCCCTTATCATGATTGAAGATAAGAGGACTTCCAACACCCTTTGTTTCTTTGAACTGGTAAGGAGCAATGGGTGCTTTTGTACTCTTGTTTCTTGTTTTCTCATCCAGTTCAAGAGCTTCTACCTTAGGTACCAAAGTATCTAGTCCAATTGCTTTGAGATCTAAGGTATTCTTAAACATGGATACAGTTTGAGTCCATCTTTCGGGTAAAGTATGGAGCATCTTCTTGTTCAGCTCTTCATTAGTATATTTCAACTCCAAGATATTCATCTCAGTCACCGACTGCATGAATCTATGTAGTTGTTAAGGAATAGATTCAACCGCAATATGTTGGAAAGTTTCATATTATGAGCGAAGTGTATCCTTGCTAATGCTTCTAATCTCATCGCTACCTTCACAAAGAGTGTGAAGAATCTTCCATAAGAAATTTGTTGTTTTGTAATTTTCACACATGATTAAGAGGTTTTCAGGCAGAGCCATAGTAAGCATACTATATGCTCTAATGTCAATTTTGACCATCTTTGCATCCTCTGGTGACAAATCCATCGGACTTGTGGGTTGATTGTTGTCCTTGTAATCAGGTCCTAGAGTTGGTGGAATATAAGGACCTTCAGTAATGGACACTCATAAATCAGAATTAGTGTAGTTCACATGATTCCTGAACTTGATTTCCTATGTTTTGAAATCAATTTTGTTTTCCAACTTTGGAGGTTGGTAAGCTGATGCAACGAGTGAATTACTCATCTTAGGTAATTTGATAATTGTTAACTAAAACAGAAATTCAGTTGTAAATGATCTAACTAATGACAAACTCATAATTATCGGTTAATTAAGTCATTAAAGTCAAAATTAGTCAATCCTCATAACAGATACTCAACTGATATGGAATAGAGGATGTTTGATGATAGATTTTGTTCAAATTTGTTTGAACAACTGTTGATTATCGATAAGTGACACAAATCTACGAATCAAAACAAGTTTGCTGTAGATCGACGTTAATAGAGCAATGGAACAGTACTCATTGAACGATAAATCAAGGTTGGATGCTTTTTAAATTGATTACACCAAATTGTTGAGTAAAATTCTTTAGTTAGCTATCGATTAGCTTAACTCAAGTTGTGTGTAGATAAATTCGTTCAATAACACCCTTGAATCTAAGTTATGAAATCTCAAGCCATTATGAACACCCTTAAAGCAATATTACTCAAAATCAACAGATCTAATTAGAAACTTGATAGATCAAATGATATAAACAACCGATTAAACAAATCTAACACTGATAGATCAATTGATCTAAATCAATGAGCACTAGGCTTTGATACCACCTGTGAGTCCTAGGATCGAACAGGGAATTACCAGGTTAGATTGTATGAATTGTGATCGTGGAATTATCACTACTCGTTGTTTAATTGATTGAAGATGAAATAACAATCGTAGTATGAATCAATGAAGAACAATTTAGATAAATGTAAAACAAATGAACGTAATAAAGAACAAACATGTTTGATTCAAAAGTTTTCCATTAATACTAATTAATCGATTACAATTGAATGAATAATGCTTGAATGATTGCTATAATTGATTGCTAGGGTTCTAATGATGATTATTTGGTGTATATTGTTGTGGTTGCTGTTAAGGTTGCTAGTGTTTGTTAATGGGTAACAATCCATTGCAATCAGTAGCAATCAGTGCATAAAAGTGTGCACCTATGCCTCATATTTATAGGCTCAGGATTTTACTGTTAGGGTAACAATAACTTTCTTATCGAGGTAAGAAATTTACTTAGTGAATGTCTTGATGTGACTTCTCTGACTAAAGTAAATTCATCTGCAGATTTTGACTTTATGACATCACTTTAGCGTTTGACTTGTTGACTTGATGTACTTGGTGTACAATCAAGTGTTTCGGTCTTCCGTAAGAATTGTAGTCTTCCGTAGGACTTGTGCTATTTGTAGGACTTGTCTTTTACAGGACCTTGATCCTCCGTAGGAGTTTATCCTTTCGTAGGAATTTGGTCTTCCGTAGGAATTGACTTCATCCATAACAATTTTTTTGTCATAATATCTACACAAGAACATTTTGTTCATCCGTAGATAGTTCTTACACTTGGTCAATTTTACAAATTGACCAAGTATGAGGTTATTCCTGCAATCACACATATAAATAAACACATAATATATGGGTTAACCTATAAATATATATTCCATACAAGAAGATAGTGTACAAGAATTCATTACAAAGATTGATTAAAGTTCTAAGTCTATATAAAAGGATCTAGTCCTAACAAGTCTTAATCTTGATGATGATGAATATAAGAAGATTAAGATTGACCTTAATGCCAACTCCATCCTGACTCAAGATTTAAAGATGGATGTCCTTAAAAGATTTGAAAAATATGGCACAACAAAAGGCGTATGGGATGCACTGAAGATCATGTGTGCAGGTTGCAGTGAGGTGACTGTGATTAACAAAGACAAACTGGTTAATCAATATGAAACCTTCCACCACACCAAGGGAGAATCTATTTCTAAACAACTTCATATATTTGTCCAATTAGTAAATGACTTGGAGATAATAAGAGTCACTTACAAGGAAAAAGAAATGAACAAGAAAATGCTGCACAGTCTGCCAGGAAATAGAATGTGACCATGCTAAAGAACACACTTGATTTACAGAGCACAAGCTTGGATATCATGTGTCACACCCCAACCTTAACGGCGGAAACGTCGAGATGTGAGGGTTAAGATTGTTCACAACCACATAACGCTATCTTTAAATGCAAATATTATTATCATAAGTTTCAGATGTAACATTACAAACATAAGTCTCAAATAAGAAATCCAAATACATAATAAGAATATTTCAAATTCATTCATTTATTTAACTAGGTCCATTCCTAGGTGTGAATAAGCTTCAAAGGTGGCAATCAAACTCGTACGTTTCCTGAAACATGTTAAAAATAAAAGGTCAACATAATGTTGGTGAGATTTCATGTTATAGATTAGTGAACAAAGTAACTAGGGATGTAAGACACATGCACAAATAAACCTTGACAGTTTACAAGTTTTCCACGTTTACAAGTTTATACGATTAGCTAAGTGTACTTGGCTTAACCAAGCAGGCTTGTCAAGCCCATCGATCTATGACGTCGCCAGGCTAGCAATAGTTAATGATTGTACATATAATCGTCAATACATGGTAATTACAAAGATCAGCTAACCACAACATATAAGTGAATTGCCAAGAGTTTACAAGAATCAAACGAGTTTACAAGTGCAATGATTATAAGGTAACACGTTTCACCCCATGAAAAAGGGTTATGAAAATACTCACATAAATATAATGTGCACTTTTGAGCAATAATAAGAAAATAAGATTCCCAACTTTTTTTTCCTCACTATTCAACCTAAGGGTTGATGTCTTAGTGTTAAAATAAAGATAAGATTAACGACTAAACATGGATTGGGGTTTCAATTGAAATTAGGGGTTTTGATAATTAGGTTAAATAAAATAACATAGCCAATTATATTTTATTTCCATAAAACTGTATAAATTTATTAAATAGTTAAGATTGAAACGACAGTGAATCATTAGTGAATTTGAACAATAAGTATTAACTAAATATTAATAACAATTGATTAAGTAATGATTGTGTAAAAAAAAAGAAATAACTAATCTAAAAATTATTTAAAACTTGGTCAAAATAATTAATTGGATAATTTATTATTTATTTGTCTTGCAAAATAGCTTAAAAGTATTTAAGTTTGATTTATAATGTTTTTAAACTTTTGAGTAATTCTTATTAAGATTTCATAATATTAAGACCTTTCAAAAAATAAAGAACTAGGAAACTATATGATTTAGAATTTTTTTAGGAATTAAATAAAAAATTTTAAAAAATATTTTTTTTAAATATTTAAAACTTGCAACTACATTATATATTTTTATAACCTATAAATCTCTTAATAAAAATTAACAAAGTTTTTATATTATTAAGCTATATGTTTTAAAATAATAGATTATATTATTACAACTTTTCAGAAATTAAATTAATAATTTCTAAATTAAATTTATGTATCACAATATTTCTATTTAATAGAGCAATAATAATTTTTGTGAAAAATGTAAACAGAATGGTTTGAGGGTGCCCGGGGTCAAACCCGGGACCCCTGCTGCAATAGTTCATGATGTTGACCAGTGGGCTAGGGCCCCGTTTCTGGTTAAGACTTCCAATTAATATTTTATAAACCATGTTTTAGAAATTCCCCAAATCCATATTAACCCTAGTTTCGGGTTGCATCAAATTGAACATCCAAATGAAGTAGTTAACGAAATCAAACATAGGGCTTTGATTCCTTATGTAAAAACGAACATAAGCCCTAATTTAATTACCTGATTCGAAGTTCTAATCAACGATTTCAGGTTCGCTATGCCTTCGACTGTTCTTGACAGAGATTTCAACGTGTGAAAGTATTGATTATGAAATTGAGTTTACAGAGAGTTTAGAAAACCCATTTCAAGCAAAAGCCCTCTAATTTATAGGTTCAATTCGATCTCGAACATGTCCAACGGTTATAAGCTTTAAGGTCAGCCGTTTCAGTTTTGTTTTAATGATTAATGGTTGTTTCCACTGAAATTGATTGTAATATTGTATTCCCATTGATTACATAAGCGTTTAGGATCGACTAATTTGATCATTTGCAAGCTAAAGAGTCGAAACCAATCAAAAAATTCAAAGACGAAGGGGTTACGGGTTTGAGGGTTTAAGTCGTGGTTTAGCCCTTTTTTTCTATTTAATTAAGGTTTAAACTTTCTTATAAACGATTTGGTGCGTTTTGGGCTTAGAAAAACCGAGTTTTAGGGCTGGCGTTTTTTTTTAAATAATTACAGTTTGGTCCCTCAGATTTGAGTGGTTTTCATGTTATGACAAAACTTATTATAAATAAGTTTTATGTATTACCTTTTATACCTAAATCTTTTTATAAAAAACATATTAATTTATTTGTCATTTATATATTTTACTATAAAACTTTATAAATTAATAAGAATATATTTTATAAATTATAAGATCATTTATAGATTTATTAAGTGGTTTAATAATAATAAAATTTACAATATTGGTTAAATACTCTATTTGTTGCATTTAAGTCGTCAAATCGACACACTAATTTAATAATGAAAAATTTTATAGTAAAAAGAATATGGGTTCGGTTTTACATTTCAAACGGTCAAATGTTACTCTTAATATGATATAATAATTTATAAATTTGATTAACACACGAATGGCCCAAAGGATTTCGTTATTGACAGAAATGATCCTTAAAAGAATAACGAAAGATAACTATAAATTAACAAACATACGAAATGTTACAGTCTCCCCAACTTTTAAGAATTTCGTCCCGAAATTAAGAATGAAACTTAAACGAACAGGAGACTTATGATGAAAGATAAGTGTACTGACGGACCGAGGTTGATGCTTGATTACGAGTGAGATGCTTCATTTTGCGAATTATGAAATTTTATAGAGTTATTGACACGATGCATGCAAATTTGAACTCTTCCAGTGAAATGCGAAAGTTATCACTGACAAACTAACTCTCTGAGATTTGACACATGAAACGTTGGAAAAATAATGATGAATTCCTGAGGTATATAAGACTTATAAGTCACACTACTCTCAACATCTAGAATGAAATTATGTAAAAAGGTGACGTCTTGAAGACAACAAAAAAAGTCTCGTAATTGTATGAAAGGTTGACCGACAGAATTTAAGAATCTCAAGTGCCACTATATAAAATGACACAAGCGTAACGCATATCTTGTGAATATGTATTGTTCCTTCGGTCAAACCGTCAGATTAAGAATGATACGATATGCTGAGATTTTGAGCTAGTTTCCCAAAGGTGATTGGAGACATTGCTGATAACAGAAGGTGAATCGATCATCTAAATTAACGAACGATGTTTAACGGCACACCACGATGACCGACTATTTAAGGTAGGTACGAGTCAATTTCTCGACTCGTTATCTCTCATGAGCCAACATGAAATGCACGAATCTAGTCAATCGGTCACTAGAGATTTAGATATTTTCAAGATGTGGAGTTCAAAGATGGTCCAAGAAATGACACAATAATAGGAATTGCATTGATCAACGAAGATGGCGTTCATGATTTGAATAATTCAGGATATTGCCGATAAAGACAATCACAAATAAATTTTCAAGTACGGCTTGCACACGCGGTTCATGAAACCCATAAACACAGCCGAAACATTCGTATAGCTAGAAAGACAAATACATAAATTGATAATGATTTTAGTGAAAAGATCGTTTTAGGAATGCTACCATCATGCAATTAGGTTTTGATGATAACTCAGAATGAAGGTCGATAAGTAAGAAATAAAAGGTTCCATAAAACTAGATCTAACGCCAAGTTGAAACATAAAAGCGTGAAAAAGAAATTGGTTTAAAATTTAGAGGTTCCAGGCTTGGAACTAAGATTAACCTAAGATGATAAAGACCTCTTTTGAGTTCAGGAATCATGCTTTAGCTTGACCGTTTGGAACACTATCGTTGATAAATCAGATCATGGTGTTCACCCTTCAAGTTATTACATGTTTCTTGTCAATTGAAGTTTTCTCATCAAGTTCAAGAGCTTTTACTTTGGTCGCAAGAGTATCAATCCCAATGGCTTTCAAGTCAAGGTGGTTCTTGACCATAGATACTATTTGAGTCCAACTCTTACGTAGAGTATGGAGCATCTTCTTGTTAAGTTCCTCATTATCATACTTGAGCTCCAAAATGCTCATCTCAGTAACAAGCTGCATAAACCTATGTAGTTGTTGAGGAACAGACTCACCCTCAATATGATGGAATGTCTCATATTGGGACCTGAGTGTATCCTTTGTGATGCTTCTGATTTCATCACTGCCTTCACACAAGGTGATAAATCCTTTAGACTGATTAGCTGATTATTGTCTTTATAATCAGGTACTGATGCTGGTGGAATGTATGGACCCTCTGTGATTGAAGGCCACAGATCAGAATCAGTATACTTTACATGGTTCCTAAAACGGATTTTCCATGATTTGAAGTCAGCCTTGTTCTCCAACTTAGGGGGTTGGTAGGCTGATCCAACTGCTATATTACTCTCGTTTATTAAAGAACTAAACCTATACAAAATTCTAGACCTAACAAAAGCAGCACCGTATGAAGCTTTATATGGTAGAAAATGTCGATCGCCATTAAGTTGGAATGAGGTTGGTGACAGCCAAGTGATAGGACCCGACATCATGATGGAAACAACAGACAAAATAATTAATATCAAGGAGCGACTGAGAACAGCTAGAGATCGTCAGAGGAAATATGCAGACAGAAGATGAAAACCCCTAGAATTTCAGGTGGGTGATAGAGTGATATTAAAGGTCGCACCATGGAAGGGAGCCCTGAGATTTGGTAAGAAAGGCAAACTAAGCCCAAGATACATTGGACCATCTGAAATATTATCAAGAGTGGGCCCGGTAGCATATCAATTAAGCCAACCTCAAGAGTTAAGCTACATACATGACACTTTCCATGTGTCTAATCTGAAGTAGTGTTTAGCAGACAAAACCATGGAATTGCCATTGAAGGAAGCAAAATTAATAACAAGTTGAACTTCATAAAGGAACCCATAGAGATTGCTGATCGATTGGTCAAGAAACTTATGCGAAGTCGTATACCCAAGGTAAAAATAAGATAGAACTCTAGGCGAGGATCTTAGTTCACTTGGGAACGAGAAGATGAGATGAGGAAGGAGTATCCGCACCTCTTCAAGCGCACCCGTTCAAAATTTAATCGAAGCTAAATTTCGGGATGAAATTTCCTAAACGGTAGAAGAATGTAACAACCGACTCCAAAGTCTTAACATTAAACTTCAATTTAATCTAACATTATTTGTTTTCATTATTACTATTATTTCCTTTCTTCCATGCTAATTATTTACCTGCTTAATTGCCTTAGAAAATTCCTCTAAGACTAGCCTTAGAGTAGAAACTATTAAGCGTATCAGAAAAATATTAATTATACACTAACCCTATAACTTTAAATTAAAAGCAAATTAATTATATGTGTATATGCACACACATTCACGGCTCAAATGCATACATATATATAATACACATAAAAACTAATAAAACTAGAAACTAACACCTTAAATACTACACTACACCACAAATTAACACTATATAATAATTTTAAAAAAATGCATAATTTAAACACACCACAACCACCAATTTGGCTGCCCCCCATCCCCCTATCCCATGCTTTCTTGATTCCATAAAACTTCCTAAAACACACTACCCTTCCTCCTTTTCGCCATACATTCAAACCTCACCTCCACTCGACCTCCACTCTCTCTCTCAAAATCAGCCAAGAAAACCACCAATTATTTGCATTTTCATCTTCATTCTAGCAACATTTTCCAAGAACAACACTACTCCATCATCGACCAAGCCCGAAACAAGCTAGAAGTGGCATTCGGTGAATTTTTTGCAAGGTTCTTGGAAGAACAAGAAACTCCAGCCCTAGTTCGAGAACCAACAGCTTCCATACCCTTCAAATCTTTCCAAAAACATGGAACATTTGAAGTGTAAGCATCATTATACCCGAATGAAGCTATTTCTTGACATTTACTTCTTTATTCTACCAAAAATCTCATTTTTCCTATTCAAATGGAAACTTGTGACCACATCATTGTTTTTGTGGGACTCAAAAATTCACAAAAGGTGTATTCTAAAGAAAGTTAGTGAATCAAGGGTTGGCGCACACGATTTCACCTTGAAAACCCTCTTTTTGTGTGTTTTAGCACCAAAAACACACATTTTTTGAAAACCTTCCAACCTATGATAAAAACATGCTTAAAAACAGCCTATGAACATTATTATAATCTGGTTTGAAAGTTACTAAAAGATTTGATGACGTTTATATACAATCTATGATGATTACACATGTGTAAATGGTGTAAAACACCCTTTAAAAGCAACAACTATTCAATAAATAAAAAAACCATGAAAAATCCATATTTCCATTTGTTTAGTGATGTTAAATGTATATAAGTTGGTGATGATGGCTGAATATGTAAAAAGAGTGGAAAATAGACTTAATGAGCATATTTGGTGGCCCGAAAAGTGGAAATAATTCAAGAATTTGGTCAAATTATGTAAAACCTACAACTTTCAGGCCCTAAAATAAGTATTATAGTGATAAAATTCAGATTTTGTGATTTATTGGATTAAATTGTGATTTTTATGGATTTATTTAACAAAAGTAAGCCTAAACCGCGAGATTTTAGATACAATTTTAAAAATAAAATAAGGAGTCTAAAACCAATAAAACTCATGTTATTTCAGTAGGTTAAAAACCCCAAGATAATATTTTGGTGAAAAATTGGAAGAAAATGTATTTGGTTGTTCGATTCCTGGTAAAACCGAGTTTTTAAACAGGTTATTTTACAAATGAATCTTTTTACTCATAATATCTAAAAACACCATTTAAAAAGATTATAGAGCTTATTAGAAGTCCTTAAAAGTAATATTTGAGGGTTATGGGTTGAAATTAAATGCTTTAAAACTATACGCTTAAAATTGTCGGTTTTACCGTTACCGGTAACAAAAACTTTTGTTTTGAATTCCCCAAACTAAAGTTTGGAAAATTGGGATTAAAATAACTAAAAATATAATATTAAACCTAGGAAATTAATAAAGGACCATATGTAGTCAATAAATAAAATAAAGTAAACTTTAGGGTACAAACTGTAAATTCTGTAACTTAAGGGACAAAAGTGTAAATTCTGCAATTCCACCCAAAATTCGACCACCCTTTGGCTAAAAATACTTGGTAAACTTAATATCACTTTATCAAACTGATTAAAATCATAAAAACATGTCATTTAAATAAAGAAACACTAACTTTCCTAAAAAGGAAACTTTTTGACGCGAACGTTAAAGAATCGAAGCTAGTTGAACTTTTAACCAGAAAGCACACCTAGATACATCTATAATGACCCTATAACACATAGCTTATTACTTGAATCTTGATTCTAGGGTGCTAGGATTGAATCTTTTATGTGCTCGAAGAACCGTTGTTTAACTCTAACTTGAGTTTTAGTGTTCCCTTTTTACTACTATTTTGGGATGGAACGTGCTATTTTTGAATTGAGTCTATTTTCATGTTGTAATATGATGCTTATATGTTGTGGTATTTGTTTTGACCTGCTCTATCTTGTGATGCAATCATTAATTCTTTTATGAACCACTTGTTTATATGGGTAGATCTACTTGGGGAATCCTCCACATACAGTGCCTTCCATCATAACCCAGACATTGTAGGAAGGGTACAACACTGAGATTCTACGGAGTCGTTTGTGTCATGTGACAGGTTTTTATAAGATACTATGGTGAACCATCGAGCAGGTATGGTGCACTGTTTGAGGCTCAGTTTTCCCTATTGGTTAACCGACAGTAATAAAAGTTTAGAAGAGGCTAGCCGGGGCAGAGTGCAAGGTTGATTATGAACCCCACAATAGTGATACTTATGTTTTTAAAATTAACTTATGGATTCTTGTCACACCCCAGGCCCAAGGAGGGTGGGACGTTAGAGACTGATAACAAACATGGTAGCGGAAACAAACCATCATAAGGGCACACAAGGAGAGAAATCACATGGCATTACATTTTAATAACAAATCCGGGCTATAATAGTCTGGCCCAACACCAGAAGTACAAATCCATTATATAATTTCCAAATGTTTAATCAACTACAAATCAAATTGTTCAACATGTTTCTAAGTCAAGTAATGCCATGGGTAGTCACAGTACTAGGTCATCCAATCCAGTTCTCCAATGAGCCAGACTTCCATTAGAGGTTACCTGAAACATGCTTAAAAAGATTTTGTGTCAACTAAAAAGTTAGTGAGTTAAAGTGGTTGAAGTTTAAAGACAAAGGTTTCTTTAGAATCCATAAATATCATTATTATCAATCAACCCTACACTCGTCCCGGCTAGCCTCTTCTAAACTTATGTATACCGGCTAATCCCATTGGGAGAATTGAGCCACAGACAGTGCACTATACCTACTGGATGCTTCACCATAGTATCTTATTAAAAACCTGTCACATAACACAAACGACCCCGCAGGATCTTAGTGTGGTACCCTTCCAATTATACGGTAGGCACTGTGTGTGGGGGATTCCCCAAGTAGATCAACCCATATAAAACAAGCGGTTCCCAAAATAATTAATGATTGTGATACAAGTATAAGAAGGTATCAACATTATACACAACATCTAAGAATCATAAAATAGCACAGTAATAGTTACAGTTCAAATAGAGCATGCTTCATCCCAAAACAATAGTAAGAAGGGAAACACTAGAACTCACGGTAGGTTTCAAGCAACGGATCTTCGTGAACAGAAAATGATTCAATCCTAGAACCCTAGCATCAAGATTTAAGTAATAAGCTTGATGTTCTAAGGTCATGTTGGGTGTAACTAGGTGTGTTATAAGGTTAAAAGTTCAACTAGCTTTTATTTGTTATGGTTTGATTCAAAAAGTTTTCTTTTTAGGAAAGTTAGGGTTTATTACCATAAACAACATGTTTGAATGTCTTGAATCATTTTATCATAGTGGTATCAAGTTTATCATGTATTTTTAGTCAAAGGGGTTGAATTTCTAAGGATTTGGCAGAATTTTTAGTTTAGTCCCTCAAGTTTCAAAATTTATAGTTTTCACCCTAAAGTTTGTTTTCTTTGATTTATTGACTTTTATGGCCCCTTATTAGTTTCTAGGAGTTTATTATTTCACTTTTAACATGTTAAGTTCTAATTTTTCCAGATTTTATTTTGGGGTAATTAAAACTTATGTTTTCAGTTACCGGTTACAATAAAACTAAAGTTTTTAACAGTTTGTTTTAAATCCTTCTGATTTCATCCAATTAATCTTTAAATATTATTTAACGACTTATAATAAGCCTTCTAATCTGTCAAAAATATGTTTTTGAATTCTTTTGATTAGAAACTTTATTTTTATGATTTACCCGTTAAAACACGTTTTTACCCGAAACCGAGCGTATGCTTACGTTTTTATCAAAATTTTACCTATTTCTTGACTCAATGTTCATAACTTACTGAAATATTATGATCTTTAGGAATTTTAGGTCTCTTTTACTATTTTTTAAGATTTTACCCAAAAGTTACCCGGTTAAGTCTCATTTTTAACGAATAATTCCATTGAAATCATAATTTTAACCCAAAAATCAACATATCCGACCATTATGACCACGATATTCATTCTAGGGCCTGGAATTATTTTTAATTTGGTAACTTCCTATGTTTCTTCATTTTAGAGAGATTTTAGCACTTTTCGAATTTCCAAACAAGCTCATTTTGAGTACTAATCCATTGTATTTCCATTTCCAACCATTAACACCAAATTAAAAACATTTAACATCGCTAAATTTACTGTAAATAAACCTTAGTTCACGTGTTATACATATATGGCATAGATGTTGCTTTTAATGGGTGTTTTACATTGTTTACACATGTGTAATCAACATAATTTATACCTAAACGTATCCAAAACATTTAGAACTTTCAGATCAGATTGTTATGTCACTAATAAACTGTTTTTAAGTATATTTCTGACTTAATTTGGGAGAGTTTTCAATACAAGTTGATAGATAGTGCTATGACACATAAAAAGTGGCTTTTCAAGGTGGAACCTTGGGCACCAACCCTAGATTCATGGGTTTTCCTTAGAATGTAACTTGAATGAACTTATGAGTCCCACAAATACAAGGTTATAGCAGCAAGTTTTCTGTTAGAAAAAGGAAAGTGAGGTTTAAAGTGGATAAGAAGTGATAAGTTCAAGATTTAGCATTGTTAGAGTACAATGGTGCTTACGTTTTAGATAGTCCATGATTTTGAGAAGATTTGAAAGCTATGAAGGCTGATACTTCTCAAACAGAGGCTGGGACTTCTTGAATCCTGGGAGTTCTCTCAAAAACCGTGCACCAACCACTCACTAAATCATACTTCCTTGCTTGTTTCGGTTTGGATAAAGTTGGAATGGTGTTGTTCTTCGAAAATATTGTTAGAATCATGAAAGATGGAAAGTGTGTGTGTTTGCTCGGTTGAGAGAAAATCCAAGAGGAGAGAGAGAGATATTGAAGGTTTGATAATTGTTTTCTATGTATGGGAATAAGGGAGAGAGGTGGAGTGTTTAAAAGAATGAGGAGAGGTGGTGAGTGGGTGAGTGGGCGGCTGAAGTTATTGTTTAGTGGGGTGTTTGAATATTCCGCAACATTTACATTCGGATTTTTTTTTGTATATGTTTCCTTTAAATCTTTTAAGCATTATTTATTTATGTGAAGATACAATTGACCCAAGCACATAAGCTAAAATTGCATTCATTACAAGTTGAAAGAAACTTTTATAATAACAGAATTGCTAAGGCTAGACAAGAAGGTTAAACATGTAATAGTAATAATACCAGAGAGGAATATATTCATAATATCAATAATGATCATACCAAGGATAGATTAAATTAAAATAATTAGGCTCTAAAATAGTCAATTACTGACAATGGATGGAAATAGATGTAGAAATCAATCAAAAGTTAAATACATAGACAAATACAAAAAGATTCTAGGCGCAGGGCAACTGTTGGGGCACATGGCAACTGTTGGGGCGCATGACAACAGTTGGGACGTCCAAAACTTAGGCGCATGACAACTGTTAGGACACATGACAACTGCTAGGACGCATGACAACTGCTAGGACGTCCAAGACTTGGGCGCATGGGCATTGTCCAGGCGCAGGGGCACTGTCCAGGCGCATGAGCACTATTCAGGTGCATGACTTAGACAGACGCCTACTTAGATATTTAGCATAAGTCCTTAACTCACCTTGGGACCAAGGAGGGGGTTGTTACATTCTCCCACTGTTTAGGAAAATTTCGGTTAGATTTTGCACGAGTGGGTATGAAAAGATGCGGATACTCCTTTCTCATCTCATCTTCTTGTTCCCAAGTGAACTCGGGTCCTCGCCTAGAGTTCTATCTTACTTTTACCTTGGGTATGCGACTTCGCCTAAGTTTTCTAGACTAGTCGATCTGTAATTTCTATGGGTTCCTCTACAAACTTGTGTAACACCCGGAAATTGTAGTCAATTAAAATAAAAGAAAAAAAAGGAGAAAAGGAAAGTACCTTGAAAGAAAAGAAAAGGAAATAAAGTGGGAGGACTAAAAGTGAAAAAAGGATAAAATATTATTATTATTTTATATAAAGTAAGCATGGCTGCCCACACCTTCTACATTTCAACTGCTCGACATTTTTAGAGAGAGAAAGCAGAAGACCTTCGCTTCTAGAGAGAGAGCAGCCAAATACAGTTAAGGTAAGTAAATTTAGTATAATGGGTTCGGTTTTTATGGATTTCTAGCCATAAAACCAGTTTCTACATGTTCTCATGTGTATGTATGTGTTCGGGTATGTGTTTTTGGACATGTTTAGGTGTTAGAATCATCTAAGAAGCTCAAGTTGAAGAGTTTGAACTTGAGAGCAGCTAAGCTGAGTTTCTAGATCCCATGTTTTACATGTTTTAAAAGGTTTTCGGGGCTGAAATGCATGTAAATAGTTTTTATAAAAGTTGTATGTATAACCGTATATTTTATTGCATGTATGGTAGTGCTTTGTGGTTGTTCATACTGAGTTAAGGCTTAGAATGGTAGTGGAAGTTTTAGAACATGCTAAAATCATGTTTGGGACTGAAAAATACATTAGAAATGTATAAGTTGGTGTTCATGCGCCCAAACAGGGCCCATGCGCCTAAGTTTTTGCTTAGAAAGATTATAAGTATAGTCATGCGCCTAAATAGGGCCCATGCGCCTAAAAAATAGGTTTAAAAGTCTAAAGTAAATGTTAATGCGCCCCAACAGTAGCCCATGCACCTAGAAATGCCTTAGAAATTTCTAAGTGTAGGTTGAGGCGCCCAAATAGTGCTCATGCGCCTGAATAGTTCATGCGCCCAAAATTAGTGGAAAATCAATTAAGTATGAGGACATGTTCCCGCATAGTGGTAATGTGTCTGAGCAGGGCTAATGCCCCCAAATAGTTCCCATGCGCCCAACACTTCGAAAAATTTCTGAAAATTTTATGAAAAACAGAAGTTTTGGGTTTGACCCTAGTTTGACTTATGGACTGTTTTGTGCTATTCTAAGCATGAATATATGAGGGTTTATGCATAGAATATGTAAGAGGTGATGATGAATTTGTTTTATGCATATGTACATGATGTGTTATCTTTCAATAGTTTTCAAAACGTATATTTTATATATTAATATACGTCAAGTATTATTTTGTGACTTTACGTAGTATGACATATGTGTGAATGAACGTAAAGTAAAACATAACGAAGTGAAAGATAACAAAGAAGAAAAGTGAAATATAATGAAAGAAAGAAAAGGCTTGGAAGTAGATTTAAAGGGGGATCATAACTCTTTGAGAGTTGTTAGCTCAACTGTGTGTTTTATAACGTGCGATTTTGACTAACCCGTGAGGGGTCACACACAGGGGATCGGTCTTGGTGACTGGACCCATAGTATGAAATGGGATCCTTGTCATTCGACCCCGGGCTTTGTGCTAAGATATGATACGGCTGTGTGCCAGTTAGAACGGGGCTTTATGCCTAGAATGTTGGCATCGGGCCACGATGGGGGGAAATGCTTGGAAGGATCTAGACTCAGTGAAAGATAATGATAAAGTACGAAACGAACGATAATGATAAAGTACGAAACGAACGATTAAGATAAAGTACAAAACGAACGAAAAGATAAAGTACAAAACGAATGAATACGTGTGATAAAGAATGATGAACAAGACTATACTTTGTTATTTTTATGATGAATAATCACTTGCGAAAGTAAGGAAAGTATTTTAAGGAAAAAGGGTATTTTCATGTACGAAGTGTATGAAGTATTTTAATACATAAAAGCTAGAACTCACTCAGCAACGCTGACTTCTATGCATTTTCAGTTGGCAGGTAATGGTTGCTGAGGATGGCACGCAAGGAGGCTACTTGGCGGGGCAAGACTGGCATCCATTCACGCATGTTATTATTTGTGAATCCAAGGATCGCAATCAGGAATTATCAGTGTTGGAATGGAATCGAGTTAATGATTGCGGAATGATCATTAATTATTGATTAAATGTTTTGTTTTATTAATAAATAAATATCAAGCACAATAAATATTGATTATGATGAACACAATGATATCAACACAATAATTAAACAAACAAGATTGGATTCAAAAGTATTTCACTTAAACTGGTTAATGATTACAGATGAATAAGCGATGAATGTTATAAACAATGAATGCTTCAAATGTGTTGATGTTGATGATGTATTGATGCGACGGCTGCTAGGGTTTGTGATGTTTGATTGTGTGAATCGATGTGATGTTTTGTGTTTGCCATCATATTGCTCTCGTGTTCTCCCCCTATGATGTGAAACCTAGGACTCATATTTATAGACAATTATGAGTCTATTAAGAAAACATCGGATCTCTTGGGATTTGAAATTGTCTTGTTGACTTGTTGACTTGTTGACTTGTAACACTTGTATAATGCGTCCAAGTGTTTGGTCTTCCGCAGGAAATTTGTCTTCCGTAAGAGATTGGACTTCCATAGGAGTCTTCATTCTATCTTGTGGTGTTTGTTCATCAGTCAATACTGATGGTTATCCGTAGAAGATCTTCGGATGTTTTGTCTTGTAAGAAACATATCTACAGAAGAACAAAAATATTCATCCGTAGATGTTTCTTACACTTAGATGATTTCACGATTTGACCAAGTATAATGCTTTTACCTGTCATCATACACATAAATCAACACACATATGGGTTAACCTATATACATAATGCATACATCATAATAGTGAATTACAATCATTCATTACATGTATTGATTAAAGTTTTAAGACTATACAAAATGATCTAGACCTATTGTTCCTAGATCTAACAATACTCCCCCTTAGGCTTAGACACTTGTAATCAGCTCTTCAACACTAAAAGCTCCTTAACTCTTGCTATGATTTTGTTGTATAAGTACGAGACAACAGTCTTCTGATCATCATACTTGTAGTTGATCTTCATCCTGCTAATCTTTTGCAGAGTTTCAAAACTGAGCCCCAGAACATCTTCTTCAGTTGTATGAGTTTCCAACACATTGTTGTTATGGACTATTTCCAACTCATCTTGCTCTGAGATCCATAGTTCTGATACTTCTTCAAAATTAGCTCCTTTCAACAGTCCAACATTAATGATCAGCTGGAGGAATCATTGAAACATGAACATTTTATCATTCTTATGTACTCTTATTTTATCACTCAAACAACTGAAAATATACTTTGAGTAGTTGTATGTCCTTCCCTCAAAGATGCCTATGATTCCAGAAGAGATGTGCCTTAAGAATCTATCCAATCTGGATTTCCTGTTTGAGATACACTTAAGGTAAGTGTGCCATAGGAACCGGTAAGGTTTGCACAATCTCCCCTTCTTGATTTCACCCTTGTCAAAGTCACCATTATAACCCATCAGATAAAATATCTTCTCAATATATTCATGTTCAAAGACATCTGGGTGACCTATTTCCTGATCTCCCAATTCTAGTACCCTTCTGATGGTCTGTTCATCTATTCTTAAGTGTTCAATCCTAATCTTAGCATGAATCACTTTAGTTTCTCCTACATTATCTGTTCTAGCCGAGTTCCAAAAATCAATTACGTGTGACTGTACGATCACTGGATTCGCCGTCAGTGCATAGAACAATCTTGATCGTCGTAAGAATCTGATGATTCCGAAATAGGGTCATCAGCATTGAGAAATACGCACACATTGTGCCCTCTTGCAAATCTATCAGTCATCTGTTCAGGAGAGTTAAGACGAATAGATTAGAATCAACATTATAGACATTAGAATACGAACAGTTTTAGTGATAACCAAGAATCAAACAGTTTATTATTGATGATTATGACATGTTTTACCTTTAAAACAATGATCTACGTTCAATATTATGTGTTTGTTTGAGGTTTTGATTTGGTAATTTTGAATGTTTGTGAGAAGGGGAAAGGGTTTGTTATGTGCGCTTTTCTAGGTCTGAAAAGTGCTCTGAAAAAGTGAATAATGAAAGTTTTAAGTCCAAAAACAACATTTATACTCTCTCAGACACATTAATTTTATTTATTTAATGAAGTGGGTCCTACTTCCCTTTTACCCTTCTGTGGAATTTATTTATTCCGCAGATTTCAGTTCTTCCGTAAGACATCTGCGGATGCTTAACCATCAAGAACTGAGATAGAATTTGAAGTATAACTTGATTATCCATATATTACCACTATATGAACATAGATTATACTTTTAAAATGTTAACACATCCATAGTTTACCAATTCTACAGATGGTTATATTTTAGTTGGCTAAGTTTCGCACTATAGCTTCTGCTGATGCCGAAATTGCACTGTAGCTTCTACTGATGCTTAGAATGCACTGTTTGAAACTTCTTTTGATTGTATGGTTCTAATCAAGTGATAGAACCATTTATTGCTATTGGACCTTGTTGACTTTGTTTTCATGACAATTGTGCACAAATTTTGAAAAACTTCATATTACCTGCAGCCAAGTTAGAGCTTAAGCTCCAATTCCTTCTTAGATTTTTTATCAAAATTCAGATTTTATTATTTTCATGCATTAACTACTCCCCCTAAATTTGTGATTAATGATAAGATGTTGCATTCATCATAAATTTATGTAGAAGAATAGCATGAAAGGCATATGACAGTCCAAAAGTGATGAAACCTACTAAGGTAAAAGAAATAAAAAAAGAAAAGAATTATTATGTACATGCATATATATATAAGGGGATCATACTATGGCACTAAACTTCTTCCTGTTTGATTTGTTTGATGAAATATGACCTGATTCTAGTCCTGATTGCAAGTATGTATTTCCACTTAAATTCAAACAAGAGTATTGTATCAACTAGGCATGTTGTTTATCATGTTTTAATGTTTATTAAAGATTAACTGTTATGTGCTCCACATTCAATTCACATTAGAGTTGTCCTCCGTTTATGAGTCAATTCATCACTTTTTTACACTTAGAAACTATGTACATTAAGTTATAAAATCTATCTTGAGACAAATTTGATGTCTCATTAATGCTTTGTTGCTAAAGCTCTTTAGATAATATACAGTTGATCACAATGGATTCTTTTGAGAGCATAGATATGATCATCATCAGGTCACTAGGTCTTTACTTATGTAAAACAGAGGTGCCTTCAACCCAGGTCTTTGTTTACACAAAACAGAGGGATGATGAGGATCATACTCTATACACCAGTTGGTTACAGAGGTATACCAAGGTGTTCATAAACCCAGGTCTTTGTTTATACAAAATAAAGGGAATATGATTTGCAAAGATAGAAGTTATAAAGTGTTTTACATAGTGTGCTTGGGTGAGTGATTTGATCATATCAGGATAAGACTTACTTGCTTGATCCTCAAAATGGAGTTTACCACAGACAGTCACCTTTTCATTATGTTAGGCATGCTCTTAGTGTAGTTTCCACTTAAGATGAACCAACTCACATATCAAAGTACTTTTGATCAGATTTAAATTAAGTTAATTACACAGGAAGTAAGCAAAGGTATAGTGTCCTATCATTTCCCAGACATATGTCATGCTAAACCAAAAGACATAATAAAGAAAGACTATATTTTGGTATTTTTATATGGTTTTCTGAATGTTTTTGGATTTTATAGATTACTATTCACAAGGATAGTCACATGCTTTCTTTGTTGATGATGATCAATCTAAGTTAATCATGCCCAAAGACTCAATTAGAAAATTAAATCTAACTGAATCAAAGGCTTTAGTGAATAAATCAGCAAGCTGATTTGTTGTATCCTCTTTGATTAACATGATTAAACCCTTTTCTGAGCAATCTCTCAGAAAATGGTATCTGATATCAATATGCTTTGTTTTGCTATGTTGAACTGGATTAGCAGTGATAAACGTAGCAGCTGAATTATCAATATGAATTGGGGTTTGAAGGAAATTGTAACCATAATTAAGTAGTTGGTTCTGCAACCAAAGCAGTTGAGAGCAACCAGCTGAAGCAGCTATGTACTCAGCCTCAGCTGTGGATACAGATACATTTGTTTGCTTCTTGCACTGCCATGAAGCAAGTCTTGGTCCTATAAATTGACAACCACCAGTTGTGGATTTTCTGTTGTTGTTGCTTCCTCCAAAGTCACTATCTGAATATGAGTAGAGAGTGAAGTCACCATCTTTAGGAAACCAAAAGCCAAGAGCATGTTTCCCTTTCAGATATCTGAAGATTCTCTTAACAGCATTCAGATGAGACTCTTTTGGATCAGATTGGTACCTAGCACAAACACACACAGCAAACATTATGTTAGGTCTGCTGATAGGTAGATACATAAGAGATCCTATCATTGATCTATACAATCTTTGAGCAACAGATTTCCAGTAGGATCAGGCATAATCTTGTCAATTGTTGAAGCATGAGTTTTGCATGAAGATGTATCAGCTAGATTGTACTTCTTCAATATTTGAGAATATACTTCTCTTGATTGATAAAGATGCCATCTCTTTTCTGATGAACTTGGAGACCAAGGAAAAAAGTCAATTCTCCCATTGAACTCATCTGAAACTCAGATTTCATTAGCTCTTCAAAACTAACACACAGTCTTTTATTTGTTGATCCCAATATGATGTCATCTACATATATTTGAACAACTAAAAGTTCTTGATGTTCTTGTTTGAGAAAGAGTGTCTAATCAATAGTTCCTATTTTATATCCATTCTTGAGCAAGAAAGATGATAATGTTTCATACCATTTTCTTGGTACTTGATGAAGATCATACAAAGCTTTGTCTAGCTTGTATACCCTATGCGGGTAGTCAGGATCTTCAAAACCAGGAGGTTGATCTACATAGACCTCTTCATCAATTTTCCCATAAAAGAAAGCACACTTGACATCCATTTGATAGATAGTGAACTTCTTGTATGAAGCATAGGCTAGAGATACTCTGATTGCTTCAATTCTTGCAACAGGTGCAAAAACTTCATCATAGTCTATCCCTTTTCTTGAGTATACCCTTGTGCAATTAGCCTAGCTTTTTTTCTCACAATGATATATTTGTCATCTAGTTTACTTTTGAAGATCCATCTTGTACCGATTGGATGTTGTCCTTCAGGCAAATCAACAAGATTCCAGACTTTCTGCTTTCTGAATTGCTGATGCTCTTCCTGCATAGCCTTAATCCAGCTATTATCTTTTAGAGCGGCTATGATGTTTGGAGGAACAACTTGTGAAAGCAAACAAGTAAACAAACAAATGTTTGCAGCTCCCCCTTGGCTTCTTATGGTTCTTGCATTTAGATCTCCAATTATCTTGTTTGTTGGATGAGACTTGTGAATTCTGTTTGTTGGAATAGATTCAACTGGAATGGATGATTCCAAGTTAGTCATATCCATTAATCCAGATGGGTTTAGCTATGATGATGAATTTAGGAAGTAATTGAAGTGTTCTTCTTGTTCATCATTATAAGTAGAATGATTTTCATGAGTTGGTACATAAGCTATGGTGCGAATATCTTCTGCAGGAACTTCTACGGAAGTGTTTTGTACTTTCTTAGGAGTTACAGGAACATCTACGGATGGTATTTGTTGACTTGCTATCATCAACTCTTTGGAATGCGATGGATCATCTCCAATGTGAGGACCATCTTCTGATGCATTTTCCATATCTACGGATGCAGGATTCTCATCTGCGGATGTAGAGTCACTAGCTGCGGATACAGTGTTTCCATTTTGCTGGACTTGTGCAACATCATTGTTGTTATTGGTTGTTCCTTGATCCATGATACTTGATGTTTGTGGTCTTGGAGGATCAGCTGATAGTGATACTTCAATCAGATTTGGAGGAACAAACGGATAACATGTATCAGCCGAACCCGCATTATTCAAATAACCAGAGTTAAATGAGCCTGTTAGAGAATCTATATCAAACAACCATGATGAACCTTTTACAGATTTAGTAAATAAGGATTCATCAAATGACACATTAGGAGTTTCTTCCACAACGTTTTGTTGTGGAATATAAATCCTATATGATTTAGATGTTGAAGAATATCCAACAAAGAAACCATCATAGGCTTTCTCTAAAAATTTTCCCAATTGTTCCTTTGTGATTAAAACAGATACATGACACCCAAAGGCTCTAAGATATCCTATATAAGGGTTTCTTTTGAACAAACGCTCATAAGGTGATTTATTATGATCTTTGACAATTAATGTCCTATTTTGAACATTGCATGCTGTGTTCACAGCTTCAGCCCAAAAGGTGATAGGCAGTTGGGAGTCAGCTAGCATTGTTCTTGCTACTTCAATGAGAGTTCTGTTTCTTCTTTCAGCAACTCCTTTTTGTTGTGGAATTCTTGGTGCACTGAACTGCCTTGCAATGCATTTATTCCTGCAAAAAGAATCTAAGTCAGCTTTAACAAATTCAGCCCCATTGTCACTCCTGAAAATTATCAAGTTGATTCTCAATCTTGATGACAAAGTCCATTAAGATGTTTCACTCTTTTGTTTTAAGAAAAAGACCCATGTGAATCTAGTGAAATCATCCATTATCACTAAACAATATTGCCTTTTTCCAATGCTCATCACATTTGTTGGACCAAAAAAATTCCATGTGAAGCAATTTGAGTGGTGTAGTGTTGGTATTGATAATTTTGGATTTGTGAGACACTCTGTGTTGTTTTCCTTTATAACATGAAGAACAATGGTTTGACAATAAAACTCTTTCTTTGGCAGTCCAATGACTAGGTCATTTTTTACCAATTTATTCATGTTCTTCATGTTGGAATGAACAAGCCTTCTATGCCACAATTGAGATTCATCTTCTGATGACTTAGACAGCATGCATGTTTCATGGCCTGTGAGTGCAGTACTGTTCTATCCAAAACACAGGTGTTTCTTTTTCTTGATGCTTTAAGAAGGATCCATTCTTCTGCAACTGAAAAACTTGGCTTAAGAATGTAACAATTAGTGTTATCAAACAATGTGGTATAATGTTGATCACAAATTTGAGACACACTCAATAAATTATACTGTAAATTTTGACAATAATTTACTTTCTCAAATTTGAGCACACCATTAGTTACCATTCCTTCACCAACTATTTTACCTCCCTTCTTATCCCCACCAAATGCCACATATGAGGCTTTTTTATGTTTGAAGTCATGGAGAAGAGAACAGTTTTCTGTCATATGCCTGGAACAACCACTGTCAACATACCACTTGTTGTTATATCTCTATGATTGTTCCTGCACATATAAAGAAATCAATTAGAATTGATAACCCAAGCCTTAATGATCTTGGGTTTGCCAACAATGTCTAAAATTGTTACTCCTTCATGAATCAGTCTTGAAGTTTTAGTATTAATTTTAGTCTTAATTGATTCATTTTATGTTGTTTGTGGTGAGGATGATTCTGTTGAAGATGAGGTTGTTGAACTTGGTTCTGGTTTCTCAATCTCTTCTTCATTCACCTTGACTTTCTTTGTTTGTTGCTTTGGTTTTGACAATGAACCATGATTGTTGAAAGTTTCATCATCTTTTTGATTTTGAATGAGGTACATGAGTCATCTTTCCAAAATTATCAAAGAAAGCATCATCAACATTTGTCTTCTTTTCATTCAAATCCACCTTTTTGTGAAGTGTTTTGGATTGCTGAATTAATGTTCTTTCTTTAACGGTTTACCATTAGCAAATGGTTTCTCCTTTGGTTTTGGTTTTTGCTTTTGTTGCAGCTTCTTTGTTTTTGAAACTTCTTGACTATCAGTGGATTGAGAGTCTGATTCAGCCATCTCATATTGTGGTTTCTTTGAATTCTTTGTCTTGTTCTTTTTGTTAAAATAACATTCCTGAGTTGAATGATTATTTTTGTAACATATAGCACAATGTTGTTGAAGTAACAGTTAGAGGTCAAGTGATTGTTCATATTACAAATAGAGCAGTAACTACTGAAGTAACAATCTTCAGTATTGTGATTTTTGATATCACACCATTTGCAATACATTTCCTCTGATTCTTCATCAGAATTGATTACATTCGATTTCTTATTCAGCTTTTGAGGCTTCAAATCCTTTTCTAATTTAGCAGATGATTTATCCTTGCTTTTCCCTTCTACGCTGTCAAAGGATTCTTGTTTACCCTTTGCTAATTTCTGCTGCTTGGAATTCACCAGCTCTGATACTAGCTGTGAATCCAAGGATCGCAATTAGGAATTATCAGTGTTGGAATGGAATCGAGTTAATGATTGTGGAATGATCATTAACCGTTGATTAATTGTTCTGTTTTATTAATAATAAATATCAAGCACAATAAATATTGATTATAATGATCACAATGATATAAACACAATAATTACACAAACAAGATTGGATTCAAAAGTATTTCATTAAAACTGATTAATGATTATAGATGAATAGGCAATAAATGTTATAAACAATGAATGCTTCAAACATGTTGATTTGATGATGTATTGATGTGACGGCCGCTAGGGTTTATGATGTTTGATTGTGTGAATCGATGTGATGTTTTGTGTTTGCCGTCGTATTGCTCTCGTGTTCTCCACCTTTGATGTGAAACCTAGGACTCATATTTATAGAGACTTATGAGTCTGTTATGTTAACACTAAATCTCTTAGGATTTGAAATTGTCTTGTTGACTTGTTGACCTATAACACTTTTATAATACGTCCAAGTGTTTGGTCTTCCGTAGGAAATTTGTCTTCCGCAAGAGATTGGACTTCTGTAGGAGTCTTCACTCTATCTTGTGGTGTTTTTTCATCAATCAATACTGATGGTTATCCATAGAAGATCTTCGGATGTTTTGTCTTGTAAGAAACATATCTACAGAAGAACAAAAATGTTAATCCGTAGATGTTTCTTACACTTATCCGATTTCACGAATTGACCAAGTATAATGCTTTTACCTGTCATCATACACATAAATCAACACATATGGGTTAACCAATATACATAATGCATACATCAAAATTGTGAATTACAATCATTCATTACATGTATTGATTAAACTTCTAAACCTATACAAAATGAGCTAGACCTATTGTTCCTAGATCTAACATTATTGTTGTTTCATAATGCAATCAAAGGATGATGTCTTTTGTAGTTTAACAATGTTGTATTGCATAACAACAATAATTATTAATAAAATGAATGTTTTTTGTCAATGACTTCCGCTGTAAGGTTTTATGAAATGTATAATATTATGTATGTTTAAGGTTATGAATGACCAACTGTGAGGTGCCCGGGAATGAGGGCCTTACAAGTTGGTATTATAGCCAAAGTTTAAGAGAATTAGGTACATATTTTAAAAAACCTAAAGTTAAACTGAAAATGGGACGAATGGAGGGATGCTAGCCCGAGTAGCTACGTGCCATCAGGTATTTCTTTTCTTAAAGTTAACCAATATTTTGTGCGCGTGCTATTTGACTTATGTGTGCTTAGTAGATTTAGATACTGATGTAGTCAGGATAGGAAATGCTTATGGTGTGAAGAGTAAAGTAAGTGGCTAATCAAAACTGGCCAATGTAATTAGGGACTTACTATACTTAACATAAACTGAGCCATTCCTTGAATGACCGTGTTAGTGTTTGAATCTTATAGTAATTAGAGAATGGCTGGAGGTAGATCACCTACGGCCTCTAGGGGTGGAGTACAGGGAGGACGTGGTGCTGAACCGCGTGTCACTAGGAACAAGAAGGTGGTGATGAAAGTGCGAACTTAAGGGCCTTGGTGAAAGAGGAGGTGGTAGAGGAAGTGCACCAAGTCATGCAGATGATACTACCGTTTGTGGTGACTGAAGTTATTAAGGCGGTAAGAGAGGACGAGAAGAAAGAGAGGAGAAGGACCACCGGAAGGGAGGAAAGGGAGCAATTAGAGACCGAGACGATTGTCTCGAGTGAGGAGGAGGAGGAAGAAGCGGTGCAGGAAACTGCATGTGGTTGCAACTATGGGACATTTCAAAGGTGCAAGCCCCTAACATTCGATGGGAATGACACTGCTGCTGCTGCTCACCGATAGGTGAGGGAAATGGAGGCGGTACTTGATATCAGCGAGTGCCGAGAAGATCAGAAGGTGAAGTTTGCTACCCACTCGTTTGTGGACACGACCTTATGCTAGTGGGACAATATCGTCTAGGCCGAGGGTAGTAGTGTGTAAGGCCCCGCTCACCGGGCACCCTACTGTTGGTTCTTTATTGCACATACAACATACATATAATACATGATCATAAAATACGCAGCGGAATTGATAAAAATATACATTCTCATTCATTCATAAAAGCTTTTACATCATTGTCTTGATTACAAAATACAAGCTTTCTTTACATTGCCTA
>BJCO01795662.1:0-10861 GCA_018326465.1 Flaveria floridana | reverse complement strand
TTTTAGTTTCCTCAATTATCTTTATGTAAAACTTTATGTCATTTTCTTGGTTAAATGCTACAACTTCGGTTTCCCTTAGTTGTTTTCTCAAAACTTCGATTTTCTCTTTATAACTGCTCTCATTTTGTTTTAACACCCAATTAGCCCCAGTGCACAGTTTTAAGTCGTTTACCAAATTGTCATTATGATCTAACAAACTAACAAATTTTAAATCTATGCTTTCTCTAAATCTATTACAATCAACATAAGCATGTTTATCAAAGAGAGCTTCTTTTGATTCTACCTGCGCAAATGTAGAGGTGCCGGCCATGAAAGCAGCCTAGGGTTCTTTGTGTGTTGCTGATCCTATATTCAGTTCATCCTCCACCAGGTGATCAACAGCAGCCATAGTCTCATTCACATCAGCAGTATCAAACTCAGCCGAGTTCTCCACCTCACTCACTGAGTCGTCGTTCAGATCATCAACCAATTCAATGTTAGCTTCACCATTAGATAAGAAATGGAAGGACTAGTCTTGTCCTTCATCACCCTGTGCTACCATGGCTTTGGAGTCATGGTTGGTTGAAGCTACCTTTTTGTCCTTATCCTACTTGTTGGTTGAAGAAAACGGGTTGCCATTTCCTGTCTTCTTAGGTTTGACACACTCTCTCTTGAAATGGCCTTTCTCACTGTAGTTGAAACAGGTGACTTTTGACTTGTCAAATCCAAAAGTTGTATCCTTTGTAGCCACCAGGTTCTGTCCCGTATTCTTAACAAACTTCTTTGCTCTACGCACAGCACTAGCGAGAGCCCACATGATATCCATTCGTTCAAGCTCTGTTTCATCAACCTGCTCGTAATCTTCATCTGCTAGATGGCAATTTCCAATCTTTCCTGCAACTAACCCGTCATACGATTGGACCACTGCAGCAAGTAAGTCCATATGCTCTTTGGCGACTTCGACAGTTACGTTGCTCAGGTTCTCTGTCATTAACTTCGTCGGTTAAGCTTCTGCAGAACTGTGTTGAACACTTGATAAAACACTTGACTCACCACCTGAAGATGCACTTGGGATGCTTGCAGATGTGTTAGACACGAAAGCGGTCTGCAAAGGTGCACTTGAAGACACAACAGTAGTAGGAGTCATATTGTATAGAGAAGGATTCTGAGTGTAGGTTCCCTTTTTGGACTTGTACTTATGTCGTAGCTCTTCCTCTCTCAATTTCAGAATAAAATCATTTATATCCAATGTTTCCAACACTTCATTATGTCTTAAAGTGGAAACAAATGAATCCCACTTATCAGATAAACCCTCAGCCAAACTCGACACTTTATCTTCCATAGACGTTTTAACCCCATGAGTGTGCAGTTCACTCATCAAATGATAGAAGCGATCGATAATATCGTCCAAACTCTCATTTCCGATTGACGAGAAATTGTCAAACTCCTTCTTCAGAGCTTTAGCCTTTAGAGACTTAAGCGTAGCATTTCCTTCATAACGTTTCTCTAAAGCCTTCCATAATTTCTTACACTGCTTGTGCTCTGAGAACTGATGGAAAATATCCTTTGGGATGGACTGTGTCAACAATGCATAGGCCTTCTTCTCAGCATTGTACGCAACCTTTTGCGCCTCATTCAAACCACTTAGAGTTAGTGGAACACCATCAGCTCCAACTGGCATAGTGTAGCCAGTCTCAATAGTGCTCCATAAGTTAGTGTCCACTCCATTTAAATGAATCTCAAACCGTTGCTTCCATTGAGGATATTCGTCAAGTGACAGAAGCTTTGGTGGTTTGTTGTGATTTCCGATCTCATTTACCAAGAGCAAGAGATTCTAAATTCTGGAGTCCTTCCTGGCTGAGAATGCAAAGTGATGTTCGTCCATGATGACTTAGACTGAAAAACTTGATGATCTAACTGACTGATGCGACTGGGGAATGCGAATGAGACTCAACCGTGCGATTGAAGTCAATCGGACGATTGAAGTGTGCGACTGTGTTCACACGTGCGATTGAGGTCAATCATGCATATGAACCTATGCGTATGAGTTCAGTCGTACGAATGAACTATACGACTGAGCTGAACCGAACGAATGAGCTTAGACGTGCGAATGAACAGACGATTGGACCAATCGTGCGACTGAGCTATGCGTATGAAGTTCAGTCATGCGATTGGATCAATCGTGCGACTGAGAGGTCTGACTTCGAAATTTCTCAAAATTTTCACTCGATTCGACCAAAAACACGATTTTAAAAACCCTAGTCGGCTAGAACTCGAAAAATACGAACTTTTGAACACATGCACTCGTAAAAATCGAGTTTTTAATGCAAACGGAACATATCTTTGATTGAAAAACATTGACTTTTGCAAAAACGCGATTGAATCCACGTAGAATCGAGAGCCAAGGCTCTGATACCACTTGTTAGGACCGAGTACGAACTGGTACTAACCGAAACTACGTGAAACCAGATCAAATAGTGCGGAATCCTATTTGATTGGCGATCCAATCAGGGAGAACGTTAATCTGATCAAAACTAACGATTAGAAAACGTTAAGAATTGATTAGCAATGATCAGGAACGCTTTGTGAAGTTGGAAGGGATGACTTGGACGCTCTGGGACGGCTAGGGTTATGAATTCTCTAAGTGTTTCATTTTCCACGAATTAAGTGGTATTTATAGGTTTCAGTCTTCATTCGTACGACTGAGCCATGCGTGCGACTGAGTCATACGATCCATTCACACGTACGACTGACCCACACGATTGATTCATACGTACGACTGAGCCAGTCTGATGACTCAATCGTGTGTTTGGCTCAATCTCATGGTTCAGTCGTGCGACTGGCCCATTTGCATGGTCTAGTCGTGCGACTGGATCATAAGCCTTAGTTAAACATATTCCTGAACCTTTAACGGTACAGAACTATGTTTAACAACTGTAAACCCATATAATATGTTCATATAAGCTTGTAATAAACAATAATATAAATAGATATAACATTCAATAACCAATAATCATTCAACAAAGAGTTATCATTACATATATCAAAACATTACATCGTTGTAACAAAATGAAAGTCATTTACATTTAAGCACACTAGGACTAGAACTAGGGACATGTGTACCAACAGTTGTACCTGGATTACATCTAATCAACTTTTCATAATAACTCCTAAGGAGAGAGTATTGAGTTTTGTAATCTCCTTGCATCTTCTCTGTTGCTAACATCTTAGCTCTAAAAATCTTTTGTACTGTGACTTGAATCTGAAACTTCTTTTGCAAGTGATCTTGCAGGGCTCTTAATGGTATACTGGGGTTAACTTCAATAATGGGTTCAATCTCCTTAGCTAACCAACTAATGGTGCATAACTTGACATCTCTTGTTTTTAGACATTGGTGATCCTTAAACAATGTTTCCACAACCCAAGAACCCTCTTTTTTCTGGTTAGATATATGTAATCTCCATTGACAAGTGGGAATTGGAATCTTTTTTTGCTTTAGTTTAGAAGTACCCACTAGTTGAGACCCACTAGAATTGAAGAAATTTACAGGTGGGGTCCTCTTATGTTTTGTCTCAACCTGTTTACTTTCACACCTACCCAAATTAGGATTTATCCCCATACAGACCACACGATACCTCACACTATCATTTCTTGTAATAAACAATTGTCTCCTACTATCTATTGCATGCTTTTGACCATCACTTTTATATCATCCCTACTACCAAAAGTCTAACCGATATAAAAAAGGCAATCCATAGATTCTTTGGATTTTTTCTTCCTTTTCCTGATGCTCCTAATTGCTTTTTGCAATGGGTGGTCATTTTCAGAGTCACTTAGAGAATCAAAATCATCTACATTAACCTCACCTAATTCATCTTCATTACTACTATTTTCTTCATCTTCATCAGTTAAGCTATAATCTACAGCTGATCTAAATTCATCCATATCAACATCTACATCTTTAACCATGTTATCTTCATCTTCTATGTAATCTGGATCTTCATCATTGGACCCCTCTAATCCTTTAGCAGACCCTTCATCATCACACGCCCCTAATCCTTTATCAGACCCTTCATCATCAGAACCTTTATCAATATTCCATGATTCAACATCATTGCTCTCTCCTAAATTCATAGTATTTATTGTAAAGCCTCTTTTTAAATAGTCCACATATACCTCAATTACTTTATGCAACCCAACATATTTTAACAAGTAAAGAACATCATCATCAGTAGCTAAGGGTCTTAAACCAGAATCCAAGTTTTCTCCTGGAACCCAAAAATGTAATTTATGGTTTGTGATTACATCTTCTTTTGAATAACCTAATGCTTGTATCATATAATTAACTATAATGACAGAAAATAGGTCTGCATTTACCTTGTCAACAAAAGAAATCTTACCCTTCTCATATCTAGTCTCTGGACACTTCTTAAATACCCCCCCATGGTGGAATTCAAGTGTAAACAATAAAGGGTTGCTACCATAAGCAAACACTGGGTCGAATGGGTGATTATCTGCTCGAACATCCCAATTTCCATCCATTGATTCCATTCAATCGTTGTTTTCTTGTTGAAAGTGTGTGTGAGATTTTGTTTTACTAAACTAGGGTTTAAACATATAGTACAGGGAGGTGAAAAAGATGGGTTAGTAAAGTATTAAAAAAATAAAAAAACATTAAAAGACAATAATACCCTTGAACAAATGGTGTAAATGGATGTCGTTAACTTCTTGGATGAAAATTGCAATTTTTAGAAACCTTGAGGATACTCAGGCGAAAAACAAAGATTTTGGATGAAAATGGCAAAACTGAGCAAACCACGAGGACGAAAATGGCAGCTTACTCTTCTTTAAAAGTCAAAAGTAGCTTTACATAAGTAATCCTAAACACCACTTTATCTTATCTAACTTTTGAAAAGTTACTTTTCAAAAATCAATCCTATTAACTTCTCAAAAGTAATTTATTAATCCTTTAAAATCAATTTTTTAAAGTTTTTCCAAATATACTTAATAACTTATTAACTTTTCAAAAGTTAATAAGTCAAAAGTCAATCAAAAAGTTGATTTGCCAAACATGGCTTATATATTACTCACGTGACATAAAGCCGAGTATGATAAGGTGAAAATGATTCGTGTATACTATTATGAGGATTAAATCATACTAGTGGGTGAAACCCGCATAGTGCGGCGGGTGTATAAATATCTTTAGTATTTTGTCTTTAGCTAACTCTCTCTTATTTTGCTAACTCTTATTTTGCTTTTTTATTTGATTAATGTGGGATATCAAATATATGTATATTACTATAAGGATAAGCAAATTTGTAAATAACAAGTTGTTTATGTATAATCAGTTATATCAAATGTAACAAAATTATTTTTAAGTATCTTAAAAATGGATTAAACTTACAATATTATCCAAAAAGTTGTATTATATAGCAGTATAGATATAGATAGATTAAGATAACCTTAAATATAATAGTGATACTTTAAATTTAATTAGAAAATAATGGAGTACAAGTATTTAAAGTTTAAAAGGGTATAATAGGAATAAATCTTATGACATTACATATCAAAGCTTATAACTCTTCATATGCCATCTTAAAAATGATATAAAATTACAAATCTAGACATGGTTTCCCTATTATATTATAGTATAGATGACATGTAGTAGCGCATCCAGATTTTTTAGTTACGAGAGCAAAAATGATCGGGTCATAAATAGTTTGGGTTAATTATTACAAGAAATGTTTATGAATTAACATGAAAGAATAAATTATCACTTAAACAATATACTTAACTAAATATGATTGAACATTCACATCTTACACTTTGACATTTACATGCTTTTATTTGTAAACAATGCTCAATTACATCTTATTTAAATATTACTTTAATTTTGTTAACTAATAATTTGAGTAAATTATTACTTTGGTCCCTGTGTTTTGACATTTTAACAATTTCGGTCTAAAAAAAGTCTTTAACCGTTTGAACGTAACATTCACATTTTATAACTATTTTAATCCTTGAACTTAACACCGTTATAATTTTCTGATAACTATAATCATGGGCCACTCACATAAGGGGTATTTTAGGCTTTTTCACTCACCCCTTCCACACAATTAAACCCTTAAATGTCAAAACCTTTTACTTTATCACGTGCATCGCGTAAAACCCTTCTAACTCTCTAAATTGTTTCTCCTCCATTGAATTCTTATTCATCTTCATCCTTCTTACTCCTAAAATCATTGTTTGTCTTCATTGCATTGGGTTTGGTCAGACGTAGTTGTTTATATTGTTCATTGACACAGTTGTCTTCACAAAAGTCGTTAATCATTTTGTTCATTGACGTAGTTGTTCATCTTCACCAAAATTGTTGTTCATCTTCAAGAAATTAACAATGGTGATGTCCTGGGTGGATTCAAGGTGATGGTTAGATATTTAATCCAAATGTCGTATATGTTTATTTTCATTATTTGATTAAAAAATTATAGCTTGACGATTTACAGCAATTTCCAAAACATTGATTTTGTATTATGATTTGTTTTGATGACAGGACAAAACCTAGTATTCTTTTTCTCTAAAGATATTCCATGGTGGAGTTTTCTAAAAAAAATCAAGTAGAAGTTTTTTATATGGAAAATAATTACGTAGATATGGTTGACTCAAATGTTATGAGCTTAATGCTATGAAAAAGGAGATGGGATATACAGAAAATCAATTATTGTTTTATCATTTCAGAATTCCATAGATGGACTTGAATTTCAGTTTAAGAGCATTGGGTTAATCTTGACGGATCAACGGTTACAAGTCAGTTAATTAAATGGGTCAGTAGCTGATGGGTTATAAGTCAACTAGTTTTATCTTTAATATTTTATTAATCATATATGATTAGCAACTTAATGGGTCTAGAACATGGTCATGTTTATTAGTCAGTGGGTTTGTTTTCCTAGGTTTAGGAGTCTAATACTAGGTTTGAGGATATGGGTATTGTCATAGATTTCTAGCTTTCAATAGTCAGTCATTTAATTTTGGTTTGTAACAACAATTTTAATTGAATACAAAGAAAGAGTCGATCAATGATTAAAATCATTACCTTGTAGTTTCTGTTTGCATTTCAATTTGGTAGAAAGCGCTTGATTACCCATCAAAGATCACTAGCTACTGATCAAGATGTGATTTTGATGTTGAAACACGTGTTTAAGATTAAGGTTATTGAAATATATATTGAGTATTGGGTATCAAGATTGAACATACATAACAAGTCTCTTGCCAAAGTTATTATTAAAGAATTGGGGGGTTTTTGAGCCATCTAATCCTACCTTAGAGTGACTCAATCAAGTTGAAGATCAACATACATTTAATGTTAATGATGATGTTGAAGATGAGATGCAATATGAAGATGATGATGTTTTGGAGGATAGTGATAACATGTTTGAGGAAGTTAATGTTGATATGGACTCGTTCAAAACTACTATTGATGAGGATTATGATGATGATCAAGACATTGATATATATAACTTTAAAAGTGAAAATGATGATGAAAATTTACTAAACATGAAAGCCAAGAAGTTTAGAAAGAAAAAGAAACAAGCAAAGAGCCTTTATACATGTGGGTCAAACTTTTAACAACAAAGAAGAAATATAATATCTTGTGAAATAACATGTTGTTAATACTAAAAGATAGTTGTTTTGTAAGAAATGATAAGATTATGATTAGGGTTGTTTGCTCATGTATTAATCCATTAATAGTTTCAGATGAGCAAGATGGTCATGTTTGCTCATGTATTAATACATTAATAGTTTCAGGTGAGCAAGATGGTCAAGTTTCAGAAGTTACAGGAGAATCTCAAACTATGGGTGGGACCCAAAGTGTAGGCGGGTCTTCATAAATGGGCCTTGAAGAAAACATTCAATATCCACTTACCCATGGGCATTGCATATTTCAAGGAATAACTAAAAAGATTAATGGTTGGTAAATAATTTTATTGAAGATCATTAGTTCTTACAAACTAGGGATGTCAAACTTTATACTATTATTATATAGCAAAACATTAAACAAGTAATAGAATCATATCTTGAAATACCCCTAAAGGCCTTTTAATATTAGATTTAATAGGGCAAAGGTGATGGCTATAAACAAACTTTAAGGTGACTACACATCATAATACTTACTGGTTAGAGAATATTATGATAAATTTCTTACACCTAATCTGGCACAATTGTAGATATATATGTTGACAGAGAATGTAACCCCACAAATAAAACAAGCCAATTTAAAAAGGTCTACATATGTTATAGTGATTTAAAAGTTAGATTTAAGCTTTGTGGTAGAGAAGTGGTGGGATTAGATGGTTGGTTCATGAAATGTTCCTATCTTGGCTCAATGTTGTAAAAATCGCGACTAGCCTCCGATTAGTCGCCGATTAGTCGCTAATCGGAGGATAGCCGCTTCGATTTCACCAAATCGGAGGTGCTAGGCGGTAGTCAGTCAAAATTGGTTAAAGCCGGACCAAATCGTTCTAATCAACGGTGTTCCGGCGATGATAACCGTCGGATTTTCCAATTCCGGTGCCGGATTTGCTGATTTTGTCGAGGATGTGCGACTCCGGTGACAGGAATGACGGAAGGCTGAAACCGGCGGTGATTATTTAGTTAAGTTTTTCAATTTTTACATTTAACCCCCTCAATATTCACCAATTTACAAATTATCCCCCAAACTTGCAAATTATTTCATAAAAAAGTATAAAATTATATATAAATTTGAAAAATTATACACAAAAATCTGATCCGATTAATCCTGATTAATCCTTATTAATCCCTAGTCCCCACTTCACCACCCGACTAGCGCCTAGTGATTTTTACAACATTGTCTTGGCTAGATCTTTACAACAGTTGGTGTAGATGCTAATCATGGAATATATATATGTCACAACCCCGTTTATAGTGGAAACACGAGGATGTAACGGACGGGATCGTCATAACACATTGTTAATTAATAGAGATGCATTAAATGATGAAATTCAACGTGTCATGACGTCACCCGATACAAATGGAGACTTGTGTCGTAGTTAGTCAATTCCACGACAAACATAGTCAAACAAACAATTAAGTATAAATCCCACAACCCGGGAAACAAGTGAACATAATGCGGACAAACAAATAAAAGTCAGTACAATTGTTAAAGTCATCCAATGAATTTAAATAATGCATATCTAAGGTCATCGATAATGCAGCATCCTTAGCTATCCTTAATGATTGTTACCTGAAAAGATATGCTTAAAAGATCAACATATTGTTGGTGAGTTCTCAGGTTTAAATAGTAAACAAAACTTGATGTTGTGTAAAAGTTTGGTAGGACATGAGTGCATACAGTTATAAGCAAGTACTATCACATATAAATATGAGCATCACAACTAAACCTACGACGTACAAACAGAACTTGTCGGGACATATTCACCCTAAGGCCCGTATTTGACCGCTGTCAGTCACAACTACTATACTAACAAATAAGGGTGGGGGTTTCAGCCTAATAGTACTATCAATACTTGTCCGTCGGCTCCAACACCGGAGTTAAATAGTTGTGAATAAAGAACCACACAGACAACTCATACATGTACCAGATAAATACTTACAAAACAGTAAACACAACAGTCCCAAATATTGAATAAGTTCACAGCAAAAAAAGGGTGAGCATACTTTTCCCCCTAGTTTATAAATATTTAGAATGAAAACGGGGCGCGAAACTCACCTTGAGAGATTAGAAAACAAGGCGAACAAAAAGCTTCCAAAAGGTGTGAGCGACATACGATCAAATGCCTATAATTAATTGCAAGCTAAATCGTAAAACACGTTTAAGAAGAATAGGTAAGTTCGGTCGGTTTCGGATCGGTTCGGGTCTGACACGACATGCCCAAAACGCAAATATAAATATTTATATATATTTATTTATACTTAAATTATATAATTAGTTGAGTATACCATCATTATATATCTATGTTTGTATATTTTAAAATCACATAAATTTATTATATATATATATATGTATATATATTTGACATGTACTCACTTGCCCTAAACTATAATTTCTTTATTTGTTATAATTATGAAACATAGGCATATATATATATATATTCTTTTACGTACAAGACACACACTCGTATATAGTATATAATACACACACCTATCAATATATCTAACCACACGACACAACACATACATACTTATACATGCACACGGAATGTACCTACATACATACTACGACACGACTTGACACACAAGGATTTGTCTATATACTCCAACCCATGAGAGCTCAACTATATACGATCTTAGTACATTTTTATATTAACACCCTTATACCCAATATATAATATACATACATTGCAACACCTTACATACACCAATACACACTACATTCACACCTATATACTATATATACTAGCTGTATATATACATGCCATATCTTACATACATACACATCAACCACACATAACAAGCACACACACAGAGCCTTCGGCTGCTGTGTTTGGTCCTCCCAACTCACACACAATACACCCTGCACATACACACACTATATATATGCATACGCACACACGTTATATATACATACATCGCAACATATACATCCGCGTTCACCTATATAAACACGTATTCTCAAACATATATATACAAACACGTACAATGTATATACATATAGATACCCGCATCGATACATACGCACACATATACGAACACACACACACGATTATACACACACAATATATATACACATACATCGCAACATATACACACGCAGCCATATATATATGCATACATGTTGAAATATATATATATATATATATATATATATATATATATATATATATATATATATATATATATATATATA
>BJCO01795659.1:0-14759 GCA_018326465.1 Flaveria floridana | reverse complement strand
TTTTGTTTGGCATGTTTATCCCATCAACACCCTTTGTACGTCATGCTTCGGTGATCCTAATGCATGATTTCCAAATTAAGTCGTCCTACTTAGACACACGTGTGAATTTGCTATGGCAAACCCACCTCAAACTCATAAGTTCCCACTAATGTGGTTAGGTGACCTTTATCCCACATCAAGTTCCCAAATGATTCGAGTGTCGTATAAGAGGATGGTGTTTGACTTATTTTAAAAGGGATTTGTGTTTTTCAAAATTCTAGTTTGGAAAACAATTTTCATACCTTGCATTTGCATGCATTCAAATGCATGGTAGTTTATTTGAAAAGTTATTTCAAAGTTCCTTTTAATAACCATTTAATTATGAAATCAATAACCTTGGGTAAAATCCATTTTATTACTTATTGATTTCTAAGGAAACAATTTTTATGCAAGTTTTTGATTTCTAGTTATTAACTATCCAATTCTACAATAAGATAAGATGAACATAAATCAACCATACAAGCATAATAAAACAACCACAAGTTCATAACCATAGCCAATGGATTTGGCAACACTTGTTGGCCAAAACAAGTGTGCCAAAAGGGTCTATAATAAAGAACAAACACGATACAAGGCATTGAGATGGTGTGCTCCCACTTGATCCCGCATCCTAATGCATCAAGTGTCCATTTTGTGTTGTCATCATTTTTCTTTATTTGGACTTTCTTTTGGGCTCCAAATTCAGCTCCTAGCTTCCTTGGGCCTCCATTCTTTGGGCTTTGGTTATTGGGCTTAAAACCAATCTTGGGCTATGAGGCCCATTTGGGCCTAAAATGGCCCAAACCAAAACCAAAATCTTGTTGAACTTCTTTTACAAAATATATCCTAATACATTTTTACTAGTAAAAGAAATACAACTAATCTACTTATTATTACAAAGCAACATAAAATAATAAATAGATTACAAACCCAAATAAATAAATATTACAACCGAATTGAATAATCAAACAATATCACAACACAAATACACATCCAAACACAAGGTATTGGCTAGGTTATGAACATCCATATACACATCCAAATATGCAAGTATTAGAAGTTATAATGGTTCCCCTTTTGAACCATAAAATTTTCGGCCAAGGTTAATCAAACCGAAAACTTTTGGTTTTGTCCAAGCAAAACAATCAACCAACAATGCGACTTAGTTTTCTAAGATTACCATATGCATGTGAAGTATAATCTTAAAAAAACAAAGGGGCAACCAACAGCCCTAAAGGCTTCGGCCATATGGTGAAAAACACCATAAAACCGTGAAATTGTATGATCTATACATGTATGCATTCGTATAAGTGGCTCTTCATACATTGATGGGATTTAATAAGATTATCAAAGTCTATATAAGCTAATTTATAGGATAACGCAGCGGATTATGAGTTTAAAATCTTGTTAATGTGCTGATTATTAAACCCATTTAATAAGCAAAACCCAAACCATGGATCCATATACGAAATGCATACAATAAAGCAAGCATAAGATGTTTAGAATACAACCTTTCTTGCTGCAAGAAACAAAGTTTATAGAGGTGTAGATGATGAACTTCATGGCTTAATCTTCAACCAAGAAGACCTCAAGTAGATGATACCCAAGCCACCAACAAAAACCTTTGAATGCTAGGTTTCTCTACACCAACTTTCAGCTACTTAACCCTTGGTTGTTTGCTGAATTTTTCAGCCTTCTTGCTCTCCAAAACCGATTTTTGGAGAGAGAGAGTTGAGAGAGTTCTTTGCCTTTGCATGCAAGAGAGAGAGTTGAGATTGGAGAGTGTGTTAGATCATTAAGTCTTGAACATTTACAAGATAAAGTGGTTGGACTCCTATGCCCAAGGGGCGGCCGTGGATCCCATTTAAAATGGGTTTCCTTTTAATTTTGTTTTATTAAAATTAACACTCTCATCTCTTGGATTTATATAAAATTAAACCCTTTTAATTTTATAACACTAACACATTATTATTTGTCATTGTTTAATTAACATAAATAATGAAACAAATAATATCTCTCAAGAACAAATTATCCATATAATCTTGTTCATTTACAAAAGCAATGTTTTAGAAAACCCGGTTTCTAAATTGGTGCATATATTTATTTGTATGATCTTATCAATTAATAAATATTTATAGGTGTTTGTTTGGCTTGTTATTGGGTATGACCCGACTTGGATCATATCACACTAGCCACATCAATTTAATATGTATGTTGGGCAGATCAATTCTTTCACTAATTTCACTTGATGACAAGATTCAAGATTATAGTGTCGCATAGGGGTTTATGCGAATGGACATACTGATGAACTTCAGTCGCACGATTGAGCCAGTCACATGCTTCAATCACATGATTGAACCAATAGGTGATTCAGTCGCACGACTGACTCAACCGCATGGCTTGGCACACAAGTAAACTCAGTCGCAGGCTCAATCGTACGACTGAACCCAGTCGTATGGTTCAATCGCACGATTGAACCAAATTGGTCAAAATCTGTTCTAAGTCAAATCATTTATCTATTATGAACGGAACTAATATGTTTGTCCCTTGTATTACAGCAATATGGCAGATAGATGGACGATGAGCTCAAAGCACAATATATGTGCTTATCTGGACCCCACATCCCAGAATGCTTCTGAGTTTACCGGGGTCATAGCCTTTCTTCGACATTCGAGGATCTTCACCGCCATATCTACACCATGTATACCGTACTGGTCGATCCAGGAAACGTTCTGGGAGAACGCCATTGTTGACAGATCTACGAAGCCCTACTTCATTAAGAGCTCTATCTTTGGGGAAGATATCCAGATTAGTGAAGAGGATATCAGGCGAGTCTTGGACTTGGGTGACGATGGTGCACACCCAACCAAGCTGCATCCCCTAACGGTACGGGGATGCTTCCTCAGGATCAAGTACGCCGGTGATATCAATGCCGGCGTACTGAACAAGAGTAACATGTGCCCTCAATTTATGTATCTGGCACATGTGATCCTGAAGTGCATAGCCTCCAGGAGAGGAGGATTCGATGAGCTGTCTACTCAGATCTAGAACGCGTATGTGGCGTTGGTGCTGAACCGTCCGTTCAACTTCTCAAAGATGTTCTTTACCTATCTGATCGAGAACATAGAAGACAAGAGGAAAGAGGGATTCTGCATGTACCTGAGGTTTCTTCAGATGATGATTAACGAGAAGCTTCCTTACCTTCCCAAGGAGAAGGACAATGTGGTGTCGCTGGAAGTTATGGACGACACCACCTTGGGAAGGATGAAGGTCTACGGGCAAAGCAGGTGAAGCCCCCGGTTAGGAGGTTGTTAGGCCACCTAGCCAGGGAGGACTACGTGGCGCCAGCTTGTAAAAAGTGGCGTCACGATGACAGTGATTCAGATGTTTAGCCAATCATGGCTGCTGTTGATGAGGATAACGACGACGACGATGACGGTCAGGGTGGTGGAGATACAGGCCCTAGTAAACTAAGGACCACTTACACTTCCACTACGTCTCCACCACCCACACATATAAGTTCCTCAGCTCCTGGTGGATTGGAGCAGGCACCCATCCATCGGGACTTTATGCCAGATGACAAAGATGAGGAGTCCGATGAGGAGTCTGATGAGGAGCCCCTCACAAGGACAGTTGGTAGTCGTGTGAATGCTACCAACCGGGGTATGGAGGCGGTTGGAGGACGCCGGGCTGGGGTGGAGGGTACTGACACTGCTCATCCTACCTACACACCTGTCCAGCCAAGCCCAGGGGGAGCCTACAGCTCCAAGGGCTCATGGTTGAAAAGGATGGCACGGCCACATGGCAAGAAGGCCAAGAGTAGACGTGTAGTGTTGATGACTTCTTCTACCACCACCTCCACTACCTCCACCATCCCTAGCACACCTACCACCACCACAACCACTACATCCAGCACTCCCATCATACCTACCACCACCACTCCCATCACACCTACCACCACCACTACAGCTTCCACCATTCCACCCATTTCATCCATTCCACCACAAAACAGAACTACCACCACTCCCACATATACTACATCCACTACTCCACCCACCACATCACATGCCGGACCTTCCACCTCTTCAGTACCACTACTGGGATCTTCTCTGCCCAACGTTGGGTTAGAGGAACAGCTTGCCAACCTCAACCGTCTGGTTCTGGAACTGCTCGCACCTGACGATATACGAGTGAACCAGATGACTCAGTTGATGGCTATCAATGCTGAGCAGGGTAAGAAGATCGCCCTGCTGACTGAGAAGACTGCAGCTCAAAGTCAACAGATTGCACATCTGACTTAGAAGGAAGCTGCCCTTGAGGAAGATTTATCCAGAGCTCACCGTGCCTTAACCACATATAATGATCTTCTAGTGGCATCGGTGAAGCGAATTGAGGATGTTGAGAAGAAAAACAAGAAGCTACGCCTAAGGCTAAAGGGAACAAAAGCCGAGCCTCTCAAGATCAAAGGTGATAGTGACAATGGTGATGATGATGATGATGACGAGTCATCTGATGATGTTGAGTCTGATGATGATGATGATGTTGAGGGAGAGGGAAGTGGAAAGAACAAAGAGGGAGGTGATGAGGATGAGCCTGAAGGTGATGCATCTGCATCAGCCTCAGATCCAGCGGCTCATGAAAGGAGGACAAGAGTAATGATTAGTTGTCTTCGCTTTTTATTATCTTTTGTACTTCAATTATATGTATTACACTTATGTAATTAATGCTTATCAATGTTTATTAATGTAAATGAATTGAATACTGAAATGTTTGTGTGGTTTTGAATGTTTAAACAAACAAATGAATCTTAACAGACTGATAAGCACGACCTCGCACCCCTTCAGCAAATCAAGACTCAGCAAACAATGATTCTTGATTTGCAAGGGATCGTGCAACGATTGTTGAGCTACACACCCGAGGAGGGAGAGATCATTCATGATCTCACAGGCGAGCAGCTGGCTGATATGTTCAGACTCAACCCGGATGAGCTAGTCAAGGATGCTCCCGAGATTGATGTCATGAGTGATGAAGAGCTGTAGGGCGTCGATGAGATTGATATAGACGATATCACAGCACAAGAGTATCCACAGTACACTGAACAATAGGGAAATGTTATCCACGATTTCGGTGAAACATTTGGCACTGATACGTTTGGAGCTCTTGATGCTCAAGAGAAAGAGAAGGAGAAAGAAGAAGGGAAAGCCCAAGCTTCGGACACTGGTGTTTACATCAAGAAAGCTAAATGGGTAGTTTGTTTAGAAGAGATGAGAGCCCAGCGACAATCGCCAAAGACTAACACCTACACCAAACTCTACCGAGTCAAGAAGCATCAGAAGGTGTTAGGCAAGATTATTAGCTGGGCGTATTTTGAAGACTTGGATGTGTACACAGTGAAAAGGGAGAAGGAAATAGAGTACTTCTGATACCCACATGATCTGAAGACTCTCCCTGGTTTTGAGTTAAACAGGCTTGCCTGTTTAGACCTTTTGTACGCCAACCCCAGAAAGATGTCGGGGTGGTTTGAGATGGCATTAAAGAGAGAGTACCACACCAAGTGTGCCAACTTCAGGCCTCAACAGCCTAGACGGTTCATAAATAAGACTGAAGTTGATCCACATACTGGAAAGCCTAAGGTAGTGCGGAAGTGGAGTCCTCCACGCACAATGTCAAAGATCCCATTACGGGAGATGCCTCAGGACTTCACTCCACACTTCAAATGGTGGTAGTACGACTGGCGAACAGGTGAAGCGGTCATAGTTTTGCACAAAGATGCTCAGATTGAGACTATCTGGATGTTTGATCCTATGTGGCTGACCAACTTGTCCAAAGACAATATCTACACTCTATACAAGTGGCCACTATTCTATGACACGCAGGACATCGTACAAGCTCTACAGTTCCAACACGTCATACGACTCTGCTTTGCATTCGAGATACATGCAGGAGTTACACGAGAAGAGAAGTACAAGATGTTCCAAGAGCACATGAAGAATGTTAGACAATAGAGTAAACTAGGTCCAAGGGGGAGTTTGTAGATACATATTGATGTACCTAGTTTATGTTCTGAAATGTAAAAGTCTTTCATGTCTTACATATATGTAATCGATGTAATAAATTGAATGAATGATATATGAAGTGAGTTGTGATGTTAATTTATGTTTGATTATTTCATGATATCATTATATTGAATGTGTTGCATGTGTATGAACTAACTATATAGGTTTGATGTTGTTCTACATGGTTCTAAGTCAATAAGAACTTAGAAGTATGTTAAACTTATCCATGTGATAGTTCATGCGAATGGACCATGCTAATGGACCATACACATGAACATATCATGCTTATGGACCAGTCGCATGACTGAACCAGAAGACTGGATCAGTCGCACAACTAAGACATAAGATTGTGTCAGTCGCACGACTGAATCTTCAGTCGTGCGTATGAGTCACTCACATGATTCAGTCGCACGACTGAACCATGCTAATGGTTCAGTCGTACAATTGAAGACAGGAAACCTATAAATACCACGTAATCCGTGGAAAAACATAACACTTCGAATACCTACGTACCCTAGCCGTCCAGAGCTTACCAAAACGTCAATCCAAGTTCATAGTTCGTTTCTGATCAATTCTCATTCGTTCTTAACGTTTGTTTCATCATTGGATTGATCAGGATATTTGTTCTCACTGGTTGGATCGCCAATCAAATAGGATTCCGCACTATTTGATTCGGTATCACGCAGAATTTGTTAGTACTCCATGCGAGATCGGTCCTAACAAGTAACAATCAATTACGCAACACAAGGATTAGCACATTTTCAAATAACTCACCCTACAAAGGTTAGCATCATCACCAAATAGTTTTCATAAATAGTTCAAACGTATTTTTAACCATACATAATAATAAAAAGCATCATTGTTTCATAAACTAGAAGGTGCCATCACCCCCATAAATAGAAATAGTTTTTGAAATAAATAGATAGTTTCTCAAATAGTACCGTAGCCTACTGTCATGCATTCAAATATTAGATACATCACCCCTGCCACTTCTTCTTCAACCATCCAAACCAACCTGAGCTTTTCTTCTTTTGCTCTTGCTCCAAGAGTTGTACTCCATGTGACGCCATCATCGCCTGAAACTGAGCGGACTGTGAAGTTCGTGTGGCGTGTTGGAGGGTCAACTCGTGACGCTGGATGGTCTTTAGTATCACACTCAAAGTAGGGTCTGACAGACCGAAGTCACTAGCCCGACGGCTAGACTGGGAGTACTGATCTCAAGCAAGTATGCTAGGGCCGTCATACATACAATGCCTAGGTGGCATCCAGTACTCATCGTGAGGCAGACGTCTAGGCGAGGCAAGCATAGAAGGTGTTGGTGTCGGGGCCCTTGCATGTGGAGGTGGGGGAGGAGGCATCCTAAAAGAAACGGAAAGTCCTGGTCTAGCACTATTCCTAGGTCGAGTGATAGCACGGGCACCCAATTCCCAATGTTGGATCTTGTATGCCCAAGATACAAACAAGATTGATGTGGTTAGTACGTTATGATCCAAGTCGGGTCATACCCAATAACAAGCTAAACAAACACCAATAAATATTCATTTGTTGATGAGATCAAACAAATAAATATTGACACCAATTTAGAAAATGGGTTTTCTAAATACATTGTATTTGAAATAAAACAAATTATATGGATAATTTGTTCATAAGAAATTATTTGTTTCACTATTTAAGTAAGTTAAATAATGATAAATAAAAGTGTGTTAATGTTATAAAATTAAAAGGGGTTTTAATTTTATAAACTTACGGGTTAAGAGTGTAAGTTTTTTTTACATATTGAAATGGGGGGAATCCATTTTCAAACAAATTTTCGGAAGCCCTAGAGGGCTGGTTGGAATCATTTAGTCTTGGGTTTTACAAGACTTGATTACTCTTGCACTCTTCCCCTCAACTCTCTCTCTCACACACATGCAAAACACTCCCTCTAACTCTTCTCTTGGCCAAAAATTCGGATTTCTTGGCTGATTTTGGAGACAATCTTGGCTGCACTTCAGGTTTACAAGATTGGTTTGAGCTTTGGTGTCCAACTACCTAACAAGTTAGGTGTTAGGACCGTGTACGGACGGAGTACTAACTGACTCAAACATGAAGCCAAATAAAATAGTGCGGAATCCTATTTGATTGGTGATCCAATCAGGGAAAACGTTAAGAAGATCAATCCTAACGATTAGAAAACGTTAAGAACGAACTAGGAATGATCTGAAACGTTTTGTGAAGTTGGAAGGGACGAACAGGGCGCTCTGGGTCGACTAGGGTTGCAAATATTCAAAGTGTTATGTTTTTCCCCGAATTAAGTGGTATTTATAGGTTACAACTTTCATTCGTACGACTGAGCCAAGCGACTGGCTCAATCGTGCGACTGAGTCATACGATTGGTTCATTCAGACGACTGAGTCAGTCTTATGACTCAATCGTACGATTGACTCAATCACCTGGTTCAGTCGTGCGATTGGCCCATTTGCATGGTCCAGTCGTGCGACTTAATCAGATTACTTAGTTAAACACATTCTTGAACCTTTGATGGTTTAGAACTATGTCTAACAGCTGTAAACCTATATAACATTGTCATGCATGTGTGTAACAATAAATAATATAATAGATATAACATTAAACACCCAACAAACATATACAGAAGAGTTGTTCATTATATTGATTAAACATTACATATGTGTTACAAGAAGAAGTTCTATTACATTTAAGCTCACTAGACTAGAACTGGGGACATGTGTACCAACACATAGGATTCTCTGTGATAGAGATAACACTGTTGTTGTCTATATGGATAGGAGTCTCCTTGAAGTTGTATCCATAATGTAGTTTCTGGTTTTGAATCCAAAGCACTTCAGCATAGTAGCTTGCAGCAACAATGTATTCATCCTCAGCAGTTGACACAGATACACAGAATTGTTTCTTGCATTGCCATTAGACTATCCTTCCACCCAGGAATTGACATCCCCCAGATGTGGACTTTGTAGTCATGTTATAGTCACCATAGTCACTATCTGTATAGGCATACAAATTAAGGTCATAATTCTTAGGATACCAAAGGCCTAATTTAGGGACACCTTTGAGATATCTAAGAATCCTCTTGACAGCCACCAGGTATGACATCTTAGGGTTGGCTTGATATCTTGCACATATGCATGTAGCAAACATAATATCAGTCCTGCTAGCTGTAAGATACATATGAGACCCAATCATTTCCCTGTAAAGATGTTCATCTACACACTCCCACTCAAGAGAATATCCAAGGGAGTGATTTATGGCTATGGGTGTCTTAGCAATCTTACATTCAGTCATGTTGAATCTTATAAGTATGTCTTGCACATACTTTGGTGGACTTATTGTTGATACATGATGTTCCTAGTTTATGTACTTAAATGTAAAGGTCTTTCATTTCTTACACATACGTAATGCAAGTGCTTAATGAAATGCGATATGTGTTTTGATGTTTATTTGTCTTTGATTATATCATATTCTTATTGCATTTACTATTACACATATGAATGAACATTATATATAGGTTTGAGGTTGTTGTACGTAGTTCTGATACAATAATGATTCAGAACTGTGTTCAACTTAGTCAGGTGGGTTATTCATGCTAATGGACCATACTTATGGACCAGACGCATAAATAGATCATACTAATGGACCAGTCGCATGACTGAACCAGGTGACTGGATCAGTCATATGACTGAGACATAAGATTGACTCAGTCTCATGACTGAACCTTCAGTTGTGTATGAATCAAACGCATGACTCAGTCGCACGACTGAACCATGCTAATGGCTCAGTCTTACTACTGGATACTGAAAACCTGTAAATACCACATAATTCGTCGAAAAACAGATCACTTCGAGTATTATCATACCCTAGCCGTCCAGAGAGTTCTAGTTCGTCCATCCAACTTTATAGATCGTTCCTGATCGATTTCAACTCGTTCTTAACGTTTGTTTAATCGTTAGATCGATCAGGTTGTCGTTCTCACTGATTGGATCGCCAATAAAATAGAATCCCATGCTATTTGATCTGGTTTCATGTTGAATCAGTAGTTCTCCATACAAAACGGTCCTAACAAGTGGTATCAGAGCCTTGGCTCGTGATTCTTCGTGGATTCAATTAATGTTCTTGTTAATTCAAAAGGTTAGTGTTTTTGTTTCAAAAGGTGTTTGTGAAGTGTTACTGATTCAAAAGTTTCATAGTTTTTGGAGTATGGCAGATTAGGGTTTGTGCAAAATCATTTTTGGTGTCAAAGTGTCCAAAATTTCGAACTTTTCATCCCCAGTAGCTTCACGATTAGCTCAATCGCACGACTGAATCCTAATCGTACCTTTCAACCGCAGGACTGAACTCAGTCGCAAGCTCATTGGCATGATTGAGCTAACCCACACGGTTGAACTCATTCACATCCCTCATTGAACTCAATCGAACGACTAAAGACAGGCGCACTCCCGAATCGCACGAATGAACTAAGTCGTACTCTTCAATCGCACATTTGATTCTGTCTTATACAAGATTTTTCAAAGTTTGTTATCATGGAAGATCAGAACTCTGCGTTTACTGCAGTGAAGGATTCACGTATCCAGAATCTACTACTTCTGGAAAATGATATTGGGAACATAACAAACCACCTAAACTTTTGACTTTGGATGAATACCCACAATAGAAACAACGGTTTGAAATCTATCTGAACGGTGTGGATCCAAATCTATAGACAGTCATTGAGACTGGTTATACTATACCAGTTGGTACTAATGGGGTAAAGCTGACCTTGGGTGGTATGAATAAGGGACAAAAGGTTGCACACAATGCTATGAAGAAAGCCTACGCTTTGCTGACTCAGTCAATTCCTAAAGACATCTTCCATCAGTTTTCGGAACATAAACAGTCTAAGAAGTTATGGGAAGCTTTAGAAAAGAGATACGATGGTAATGCAACCTTGAAGGCACTGAAGGCTAAATCTCTTAAAAAGGAATTTGATAATTTCTATCTAATAGGAAATGAGAGCTTAGATGACATCATTGATAGATTTTATCATTTGATGAGTGAGCTGCATACTCATGATGTGACTACATCTATGGAAGATAAAGTTTCAAGCTTTGCTGATGGTATGCCTGACAAATAGGACCCATTTGTGTCTAATCTAAGACAGAATGACACTCTTGCAACTTTAGACAAATGATTTCATCTTGAAGTTAAGGGAGGAGGAACTACGTTTGAAATACAAGTTGAAGAAAGGATCTTACACTCAGAACCCTTCACTCTATAACGTTGCTCCTAAACCAGTTTCATCCGGAGCACCTCTTCAGACAGCTTTCGTTTCCAACACATCTAGAACCTCTCAAAGCAGCTCTTCGGGAAGCGATTCATGAGGTTCATCTGTAACCCAGTATGTTGTCCCTGATTCCAACCCAACTAAGCTGAAGATCGAGAATCTCGGAAATGTCACTGTGGAAGTTGCCAAAGAGCACATGGATCATCTAGCTACAGTGGTTCATTCTTATGATGGGTTAGTCAATGGGAAGATTGGAAATTGTCATCTCGCTGACGAGGACTACGAGCAGGTGGATGAGACTGAGTTGGAGCGTATGGATATAATGTGGGCTTTGGCTAGTGCTGTGAGGAGAGCTAAAAAGTTTGTTAAGAAGACGGGGCAGAATCTGGTTGCTACCAAAGACACAACTTTTGGTTTTGATAAAACCAAAGTTACATGCTTCAATTGTGGTGAAAAAGGTCACTTTAAATGAGAGTGTATGAAACCTAAGAAGACCGGAAATGGTAACCCTTTTTCATCGATCAACCGTCATGACAAAGAAAATAAAGTAGTATCAACAAGTCAGGATACTAAGGTGTTGGTTGCTCAAGGAGATGAAGGACAGGACTGGTCTTTCAAATTTTTGTCTGATGGAGATGCAAATATGGCTATGCTAGAAGATCTTGATGATGGGTCAGCTAGTAAAGGAGACAACATAGCTGATAATGCTAATTCAGAGGCTGAAGAAGCTATGGATGCCGTGGATCATTTGATTGAAGATGAATTAACTGCTGCTAGCACAGAATCTCCTATCAGTGAGGAATCTAAGGTTGCTTTTATGGCTGACACTTCCAGCTCATCACAGGTATGTTCTAAAGATGAACTGTTTGATAAACATGCTTGTGCAGAATGTAATAAATTTCCTGAGAACATAGACATAAAATTTGCTAGGTTGTTAGATGACAATGAAAGTCTGGTAAATGATTTGAAATTATGCACAGAAGCTAACCAAGTTTTAAAACAAAGTAAAAGTAGCTTTAAAGAAAAACTTGATTTGTTAGGAAAACAACTTAGGGAAACCGAGGTCGTTGCCTTTAATCAAGCAAATGACATAAAGTTCCATCTTTCAACAATTGTGGAAACTAAGAAAGAAAAAGCGATTTTGCATGTTGAAATTGAATCATTAAATGAAAAACTGCATAGTGCAGCTAGTTCCTCTCATATTGTTCAGAACTTAGTCAAAGAGAGAAAGTGTAGGGAAGGGCTTGGTTATAAAGTAGTGCCACCACCACATGCGATCCTATTGAACACAAAATGTAGACCAATAAATTATAACCCTATCAAGGATCATGTGGTAACTACCCCTCTAGTCAGTGGTCCAGATTCCACAGTTCAAGTGCAATCTGTTACTAAACAGAAGGGATCTAGTTCTGGCACCAAAGATGAAGTCGTCATTGATAATAGGAATAAAGAGAATAGCAAGGCTACTCTAGGGTTGGGATCAAAAATTAATGTTTCAAAACCAACTCATTCTAAAACGGCTCATCATCGAAACCTTACCAAAATGAAAGTAAAAGGTAATCAAAATGTGAAAACAATAATATTTGTCAAAGAAGGTGAGAAACCTAAAGTTAATAAGCAAGAGACCAATTCTAGCCCACCCTCTCCCCCACATAAAAGATCTCCAAGACCATTTGAGGGGAGATCATGTTATAGTTGTGGAGAACGAGGACATATTTCTCCAAATTTTCCTTACTATCAGACACCAAGAAAGAAAATCAAAATCTTTCATGATAACAAACCAAGGTTTGATAAACAAAGATCAACTACCCCTCCCAAACACCAAAGTCAACACAGATAATCCCCAAGGAAATCTATGTTAACTGAGGAAACACCTAGGGAGGAAGTTAAACCAAAAGTTCAAACTATAAACTAGTCGTCTATTTATCACCAACAGGCCTTACACAAAACTGGTTTGTGGAAAGCAAAATCAACAGGCGTGTCTGAAAGTGAGGACAAGATGAGCAAGAATGTGTCTTGTTCTTCTTTAGAAGGACAATAGGTGGAGTTTATGATGTGTGATGCCTCTGGGAAACCCAAGCCAGTTAAGGCTTGGGTCCCACTCCTGAACTAATCATTTCCATTCTTATGTAGGTTGTCCGATACAGCTCTATCACTAACACTTGTATTATTGATAGTGGGGCATCCAGGCATATGATCGGGAATCTGTCTCTCATTTTCAATGTCAAATAAACCAAAGGGGGGCATGTATCTTTTGCAGGAAATAAAGGAGGTTATATCACAGCTCAAGGTGAAGTGGAAAATGAGAGAGTGAAGTTTGATAAAGTCAACTACGTTCAATAACTGGAGAACAATTTACTCTCAGTTTCTTAAATCTGCGACAAGGGCTTCAAAGTTGTATTTGATAATAAGAGGTGCTACATTCTGAAGACGGATTATGTCATCCCTGAGGAGAAAGTTCTAACGTCAGCTTCAAGATATAATGATATGTATGTCTTGGATATGTCAAAAACCTCAACAACTGAACCTGCTGCTCAATGCTTCTTGTCTAAAGCCACAGAGACGGATTCTATTTCTTGGCACAGATGAATGGGACATATTAATCCTAGGAAGATGAATCATCTGGTTCAAAATAATCTGGTTGAAGGTGTTACCGTAAAGAACTTTCAGCTTCTAGATTTCTGTGTATCGTGCAAGAAAGGGAAAAGATTAAGAAATATCACAAATCTATGAAAGTTAACTCTATTATGATTCCACTGGAGCTATTGCATATGGATCTGTTTGGCCCTGTCAGTACTAAAAGCATTGCAGGAGATTGGTACTATTTTGTGATCACTAACGACTATTCACGATTCTCCTGGGTCATGTTTTTTAAAGGAAAGTCAGAGATATTTGAGTCTTTCAAACATTTAGTTACTACTCTGGAGTCTCTGTATAAATAGAAAGTGAGGAAAATACGTTCAGACAACAGGACAGAATTCAAGAATCAGTGGATGGAGGTTGTCTTTCGAGAGAAAGGGGTAGTTCATCAATTCTCTTCTGCCTACACTCCACAGATGAATGGGGTTGCTAAACGCAAAAATCATAGCTTGATTAAAACTGCGAGGACAATGTTGGCAGATTTGAAGCTACCAATTCAGTTCTGGAATGAAGCCGTCGCTAATGCATGCTCTACACTCAATCGGGTCTTAGTGGTTAAACGTCATGGTAAAACCTTTTACGAGTTACTTCAAAAGCGTAAACCGAATCTGGAGTATCTAGAACCATTTGGAGCCCCTTGCATGTTATTGAAGAAAGCTCAGAATGGGATATTTAGTGACAAGGCAGAGGAAGGTATCTTTCTAGGATACAATATACCAGACAAACGGGTTTATAACAACGCAACTGGTCAGGTTGAAGTATGGTGCAAC
>BJCO01795520.1:0-14447 GCA_018326465.1 Flaveria floridana | reverse complement strand
AAGTTTCTAAAAATAACTAGATTTATTATTTTATTTAAAAATTAAATCAACTTTACTAATCTTTTACTTTGGACAATTTCACCGGAAAAAGTATGTTCCTTTTGAGTTTCATTATATATCTATATAATTGGAAACTCTTAGCTATAAGAAAGTTTTAGCTTTTGTGTTTTAGCCACAAAAACTTTTTAGTTTTCATACTTAGTTTTTTTTATTTAGTTTATATAAAGAGTGAATGTATTAATTAAAAATTATTTTAATTACCTATTTATTTAATTTCCATCATAAAAGACAAGTGGATAAAACGAGCATTAATTGTCATTTATAAATATTAGTGTGCGTTAATGATTTATTATTCTTTGATCCACCAAGTTATTCGATGTATTCGTGTTCTAAATCGTAGTGATAGCCGTTAAGATATTTTTTTTGTATTATAGCTTTCATATTGAAGTCTGTGGTGTAATTACTTGCGCAACGCGCGTGGAGATATTTCTAGTTAGTTTAAATTAGGGAAAATGTCAAAGGAATAGTAACAAAGTTTTTAAAATATTCTAATTTAGCCACTCATGTATATTTTTCTCAAATTAAATCATTAAACGATCAAATCGAGTCATCATTAAAATTTCTTATGTCAAGAAAGTAACGGTGGAGAATACGAGAGTGTCAAAATTTTCAATATATAAAATTATATTAAAAAAACATGTTAATTATGAAAAAAATAAAAAAAATTACTTAAAATTTACGTCAACGTTCCATATCAGTATCAAAAGATAAAAAAAAATTTTCTAATTGAAACAAAAAGTATAACATGCTAAAAAAACATATTAAGACTTTTAATTTATATAAAATATAAAAACTAAGTGATCTGATTATAACACTTTTAAAATTTGAGTTACCTAATTGGAACACTTTTGAAAGTTGGTTACTATTATACAAAGTTAACCCTTTAAATAAACGTATCTGATACTTGATTTAATTTCCAATTTGCTCAGGATACGGGTAGGGGCAGAAACACTTTGTAATACGATGCATGCAACGGTGTCATACACTTTATGAGGAAAGCTCTTTACCTCGACTTGACATGTTTGGTGGTTCCTTGTATCACAAGGGGGTGAGCACACATGTGGAACCATATGTGAGGCTCGCTCTTAATCGGGTTTGGTTGAACTCGATTAAGGTAATTAATGTTTTTAGCAAATTATTATTTAATTATCATATAATTAGGGGTGCTTTTTGAGAAAAACAAATCTTCAATGTTGTGATTGGCCCAATAGAGACACGAACTTTGCAAGTGAACCCATCTATTAACATCCCTCGCGTTGCTTTCATCTTATTTTTGATGCCAGAATTATTATAAATAATAGTAATGACAATCATTATAATATTAGAATTGTAAAATGGATGTTCAAGGTTAAGTAATTAGTTAATAGTTATTTTATTTAAGAGCATTTTTTGGCCAGATATACCCTCGGTTTTCCTTACAATCGGTGTTTCTCATATTTAGTTGATGCTATGTACATCAAGGTGTTGATTGATTATTATTTGAGTACATGAATTCTTTTTACAAACATCATCATGTTTTGGTCTTCGATAATGTTTTAGAAACCAGACAAATTTATCGACCTGACACTTGAATTATAGACCTTTTATCTTACGAGTTTAGTCACAAGCGAACAATTCAAATAGATACAGGCAATCTGATTTCGAGAAAAGTGGAGGGGAAGAAAACAATAAAACAGGTCATATAACAAATCAGTAAATTAGACAATAGAAATAGACTAAGCCGAAGGTGAATAACTCATGAGGAATACATGCATGATATGTAGTGTTTTAATTCTATTTGTTGATTTTGATGCTTGCAATGTTGTATTTATTGAAGAAGAAACTCTCAAACAAATTAAATAAATTATTAGTAATTAATGTGGTTATTTAATATGCGAGAGAATGCGAAAAAAAATTTGATGTGGATAATTGTGATGTTGTGATGTGTCATCTAGTTATTATTTTATTAGAGTGCGTGGATTGTGTCGCTTTATGTTATGTCATATCCATTAGTTACATAAGCAAATGGAATCAATATAATTAAACATTTAGGTATATAAAGGGCGTTTTCATTAGTCTATAATTAGCATCTTCGACAAAACATTTGCAACTTTTATAATTTTTTGGCATATTAATCATAAATGTTTTTAGCACTGCGTAACTTAATTGAAGTATTACTATATTAACATACTAGATTAGATTCTCATGTGTTACACGAGTTGAAATAACAATTATATAACACATTTTATATATGTATAATCTAATATATGTTATAGATAACAAACATATATCCATGTAATTATTATATATAACAAACATATCTAAGTTATAAACAATAGTATAAAAAATATTTTTTTATTCATAAATATCCATAAACCTTTTTACATACCTTTTGAAGTATATTTTAATTTTAGTAATAACTAGCTACATATTAAAGTATATTTTAACAAATTAAGTCTAATTAAAGTATTTTTTAATAACATATTATTTATTTTTAAAAAGAAACTATCTTGATTTGTATGGTATCAAATAATAGTTATTAAGGAAAATTGAATTCAAATTTTTACCAAAATCATAAGTTATTGTGGTGGTGAGTCACAATGACCATCATAAGCGACGATGACGTGAACATGTTAGAAAATAGCAACCAAATCATAAAATATTCAATTTCGTGTGCAAACTCAGCGACACAAAACATGAATATTGATTATCTGGTGGTCAAACTCTAATATCCAAAATTGGTGTCTGAAGTCAAGAAGCTTAAAGAATACCATTCCTTTATAGAAAAATGTAAATAAAAAAAATAAGCTAATTGACAGTATATTTATATAACATACCCATTCTCAACCAATTGACTAGGGGACATGATCCATAACGCCGGTAAGTTGTTATGAAAGCTATGAAAGGCACCTAGCCTCCAGCTAAAGTACGATCCACATTGTGATGCTTACATATTTATAAAGTGTGTCTCATGAGCTTCAGCAATAACCGATGTCGTTTTTATATACTTATACAAGTAGCTGAAAGATTTGTAAGTTATGAGGATAGTCATCATCAGTGAGCCATGGGGAGCATATGAACTTAAGTGCTAATTATCTTGTAATTTGTTTGTAAACAATACTTGAGTATCAAAAAAATTCTACTACTCGTCTTTCACTTTTATTTTAAACTATAAAATAATAATAAATTTAACACCAATATTATAACTTTATATTTTTGGATTAATTGTTCAATTAGACGAGTGAAAAAAAATCATATGGACTATAATGATAACATCTTAGGATTAATTCTAAGATTTATACTATGAAACCACATTAATTACTAACATATCACATGCCAAGATTTGATCTTGATCTTTCTCCAAAAATCTGTATTTTTAAGGAAAAATTTAAAAAATAGTAAACAAGTTTTAAGATTGTTTTAATTAAATCACTTATATTTTTATTTATTTTAATCAGATCATTAATATTTTATTTATTCAAATAATATTATTTTTTACATATTTTAACTTTTTACAAATTTTTTTTATCTTCACACTTTAATAACCTGATTCAAATAAAAATATATGAGTGACTTGATTGGAATTTTTTTAATGATTTGATTAGAATATTTTTTAAACTTTATTACTATTTTATAAATTTATCACTTATTTTTACCGCTAGCTGATAGCTTGCAATCTAAATGATGTCTTTAAATATTTATATGAGTAGGCTGACAATTGTCGACCTGTTTATTACACGATTAAATCTGTTTAATAAAAAATAATTTTTAAATTTTTTTATATTTTTTAAAAATAATTACAATCAAGATGCTAGACTTTATTATTTCACAATCTTCGTTCATAAAAACATATAAAAAATTTATAGACACATAATATAGGTAGTTAAACAAGCGTTTTGTATGTTTGATTATATAAAAAATTTATAGACACATAATATAGGTAGTTAAACAAGCGTTTTGTATGTTTGATACGCGAGCTACGCATGTAATCTCTAACTTGTTAAACACGATAAGACCTGTTTTGCCAGCACTGTATATAAGTATATTTGCGCATAAAATTAGGAGTTATAAATAAGAAAATGTTATTAGTATAGAGACACTCAATATTATAAATCTACACCCCATATACGCCTCGTAATACGTGACGCATATGGTCGAAAACATTAAAAACGAGAAAAATTCAGGAGGCTGTCAGAGGGCTATATGACTCATACAGCACTATACAACCTCCTATACGACACATATAGAGTTATACGACGCGCATAGCAAATTTCGACATTGACTACGAGGAAAAGTTCGGGGGACAATCAGAGGGATTGTGCGACCCTTAGGGTTATATGACCCCTTTATATGACGCATATAAAACTATACTATACGTATAAAAATTTAAGGTGTTAATTTATAATCGTAAGGTTATCAATTTCCACTCAGTGAAAAAAACAGAAGAAACAAATTTACGGTTAAAGCAAATTTAGAGAAATAAGTAGACGAGGGTTTTCTTCATCAGAATATCTTTCTTTCTACCAAAATAATAATTTTATCTTTTCAATCGATTCACCATCTCCAACGCTCCGATCAACCCTCATTGGGGTATGTTCTTCATCAATTTACCCCCGATTTCCCCAATTTTCCTCTATTTTGTTGGTAAATTTGGATTATAAGTACCTTGAGTAGATAAACCACAAACTTGATTTTGTTCATAGATACATCGATCATCATTGCTCGAGGCATAAGGATGGTTTTTATTTGGATTATAATTTATAAAATGTGTTGATGATCGTCTTTTTTGTTAGGGCTTTTTTTGCTCAATTTGGTAACTTAATACTAGCTCTGGAGTCCGTTGATGACAAAAAGGTACAGTTTTTATGATAATTTATGGTTATTTTTTTATTTTTTTTGAAGTGGGTTTTCTGGGAAAACCTTCTTGTTGTTGATGATGATTTTCTTTTTTGGAACTGCTATTTTCTTTACACGGCCTAGAATAAAATTGGAAATAAATAAATGAAATTAAAGCCAGTATATGCACTTTCTTTGCACAAACACCCTATTTCAAGATAAAGAAATAAAATTGAACCCAAAAGATTTGACTATATGGGGATTGCAAAATTGGTAACTTGTGTTTTCTTAAATTACTTGTGAATTGTTATTGAAAGAAGCTTAAAATTAAGGGGGCAATGCTTGATTAAGGTTGAATTCTTGAAAATTAAGGAGATTTTTGATGGGTTGCTTTTAATCCTTCAAAAGAATTCTTTACTTGTCAAACATAACCTTAAAGTAATGAAAAAAAGCTGCAATGTTGATAGTTTTTTCTCCAGATGCTGCTCTAGCAACCTATACTGGAATGTACATGTACTACTTATTCTGTGACAGACAATTAGGGAATTTCTCTGATTCTCTCTTGTTTGTGTATGTGAATTTCAGCGCAGTTGTTTATTGTGAACTCAAACAGCCAAACAAGTACATACAATTTAAAGATTTTTATACATTTGGATGCGGTTGAGCGGTTTGACTTTGTGTCATGCGTAGCAGTTTTCTTTTGATTTAATCACATTTAGATGGTAGTTCATTTAGGAGAGAATTTTGCGTTTGCATCCATGTTCACTTATATGTAACACATTGCATATCAGGCTACTTTTCAAATTAGTTGACTTAGGTTATCAAAGTACCGAAAGTACATTTAATTTAAATTTTATCGATAACATGGTTGTAAATTTAGAGCATCTTAGGTAGATTATCTAAGAACATATTTACTCGAATATTGAATAGATGTTTGTTTATATATACTAATCCAACAATTTTACAAAATTTTATGCTAGGCTTTCTCATCAATTATGTTAGCTTTATGTTTTATCTCTGTGTTAGAACTTTAAAGGCCATATAACATAAGAATCCATATAATCATTCATATTTTTCATGATTGATCTGGATTTTGCTTGCAGTTCACCATTCAAGAATATGGGGCAACGGAATATGCTGTATACTGGTCCAATACTTGAAACAGAACATTGCCATATTCATTCAGACCCTTGTGTTGTACCTTATGGTGGAATACCAAGTTTTCCGCAACCCACTAATAATAATCTCACAATAGTGCCACCTTCTAGAAATCTAGCTAATTTCAATCCTCAACACCTACCAGAAAATCATGGACCTTCGCCACATGGGATTACTCGGTTCAATGGTCTTGAACATCATCATCATAACCCTGCTAACAACGTATTTATGACACCTACTGGCGCCCAAGTTTTCCCGGCTGCAATTAATCACGGGATTCAAGATCAATTGCCATTTTCTAGCGTCCGTGGGAGCTCTGAAAACAGTCAATTTATTGATATATTTAAGAGAAAGAATGCTGACGGATTCCTGGGAAATATTCAGTATTTTTATCCGACACCTGGCTCAAGTTCTTCGGCTGCTATTCCTATGAATACAGAGGGAACTATGATGGACGGTCCATCGTTGGTCATGGAACCGGCAGTCCATAGAGCTGGGAGAAACAGTCATTTAGTTCCAGGTAACTATGGTGGTCAACCTCTTCAAGTGGTTCCTAACCCATGGTTAGATCAACAATTTTGTGGTAATGGTGGTGATGGTGGTTCTTTTTCATGGAATCATGGTCCCGGTGTATCTTATCTCCAAGGTAATATACATGAATACATTTATTACAACTGCCAAACTAGTTATGTTACATTTTCCAGAGAGAAGCTAAGGTATGGTGGTGGATTTAGTGGTTGTCATTCTTTTTATCCTTTTTTGATATTGATCTTAAATATATTGCTTTTAAGGATATTCTTTGATGTGCCCATTGTGACAGAATTATAATAAAAAATAGATGATGATGATATCTTTTTCGGAGGGGGGGGGGTAACGAGATGTAATGAAACAGGTGGTAGAATACTAGAATATAGTGTTTAGATGCGCTTCTGGTGCTTGAAGTTTATTTTTTTAGATTATTTAAGAAATTAATTGATAAACTGATCAAAAATGACATTTTTGTGAAAAAAGTAGTGTCGGTTTGTGCATAGAAGTCTCTCAAATTAGGTTTAATGTATGGATACATAACTAATCTGTCTTAACCTTTAGATTATCAGTTTTATTTCTGCCAGTAGAACTAATTATTTGATCCCTAATTAATTAGAAGCAGAATCTGATTATTCAAACATTAAAATGGCTTCAGAACACAATAATCAAATAATCCGCTCCAACACTCAAGTTCAAACACCCATGATCAGTTGACTAAAATATGAGGATGGTTATGTAATCATAACTTATTTACAATAATAAGGTTTCTTAGAAAGCTATTAACCTGCTTTTTAAAGTGGTTATTTTGAACTTAAACAACCAGAAAGTCAGACGTAGAGTAAGCAAACCAAACACTCTTTGAAGTAAGTATTTCGACCTGAAATAGCAATAATCACTTTAGATGCACCTCCAAACATCACCCCTAATTTGTATTTCATTAGTTTCATGAGAATCACAAAAATTTTCTTTTTAGGACGTTCCATGAAAGCAAACTTCTTCATCTTCTGTAATATTTTACAGTTAGTTACTTGCCTATTGTAGGACCTATGAATGGGGGTGGTTTTGATGCTGCAAATGTTGGGTTACATGTATATCAAGTCACAACCAGCAACAGAATTCTGGGGACTTTTGTGCACCCGCCAGCCATCGTGCCTCATCAGGGTCCCCACAATATCCACCACCCGGCACCACCACCAATGCCGCCAATGCAGGGCTTTAATATAGATTTTCATTCTCAAGTGGCTTCAACTTCACACAGACTTCCAACCAACACCACTGTAAATCCTTTTCAGAATGGGATCGAGCCTCCCATGACTAGGTTTGTGGTTCCCGCACAGCCAACTGGTCTTAGGGTTTTTCGGCCTCATAGGCGGGAGCTCATGGTTGAGGCAACTGCAAGGCATCGCGTCTTTCCTCACTTGAGGGTTCTCCCTGAAGAAGTATTATACTCATGCAAAAATTGAAATCTTGCTAATTAAATGAATATTTTAAAACAGCAAATTGTGGTGTTTATATGTTGGGTTTTTATAATTCACATGTTTTGGTGTTTCCAACATGTAGGGGGTTGCAATCCTTGATATATCTGGTTATCATGAAGCAGAGCATTCAGTTGATAATCATAGAGACATGCGCTTGGACATAGATCACATGTCTTACGAGGCAAGTTGTAGAAAGATAACTTTACTTGAGCAATCTTTGTTCTCATGTGATTCTGTCAAGAACTGACTTTATTATTATTTTTATAATCTTAGAGATTATTAATAGTTAGATAAGTAATATCAGTGGTTTATATATATTAGATATCATGGGTGTAGGAGGTTTATTAGTATTCTTTTGCTTTGGGAGCAAGTTACATGTTTAACCAAATTATAGTAGGATTTGAATATCTCTAGTATTTAGAGTGTCACAAAACTCTTTTCTCATGTATGCCTATGTGATATATGTAATATAATTTGGTTGTTATCGCTGTCGAGCCGGGGGTCTCTATGGAAGCGGTCTCTTTGTCTCCCTAGACAGAGGAAAGACTGGCCACCACCTACCCCTCCCAGACCCTACTCTCAGTGGGACATACTGGGTATGTTTGTTTGTTTGTTTGTTTTAGTATTTAGAGTGTCATTGTAATCTTAGTGGTTATGATATCATTGGAGAGTTGGTTTACCTCTCAGAAGTAAGATGCGGGAGAGTTGATTGACCTTTGAAACATTGACAAACTATCATATTATAAGTTTGTGTTTTAATGTCAATGCGTGCTTCATATCATTCTTGTAACATTTCCATTTTGTGCAGGAGCTTCTTGCACTTGGTGAACATATCGGTAGCGCAGGCTCGGGTTTGTCAGATGATTTTGTTCTAGAACATTTAAAAACAAGAATATTTGCGTCATCTAAATCGTTTTCCGAAGATGCATCTTCTGCCGATCAAGAACTGAATTCCTGTGTCATTTGTCAGGTATTTGATGAACTGTAATCTTATTTTTGCATACTTTTGTTCCTACTTTGCTTATTATCATTTCTTTATCACTACCTTCTTACGTGTTCTTTGCACATATTTACATTGCTTTGCACTGACATAAGAGGGGTCAACTTTAGAATACAGTTTTTTGTACAATTTGCGTAAAATGGAAACCAACTTTAGTCAACTTTCTATTGGAACATTTGGTTAAACTTAACCATCATCTCATCAAAATATCAGAACATTTGGCTCAAGATCTTATAAGTTAGCCAGTTTCTATGTCATGTCAAGAAAAAAGTCAACTTGGTGGATGTTGTTATCGTAAGTGGCAACATTATCGGGTTGTCTTGGTGCAACCTACCTTAAATTGAAAATTTTGAAAATTTGATGGTTTTATCTTTCTTTGGGAAAGTTAAGTGTTTTTTTTTTCTAGTAAATTGCATGCTTGCATGACATAGAAATGCAATTAAAGTTGGTTAACTTTTTATGAAAATTTCCCCATTTTCTGTTTCCCTTATAAATCTTTTTTCAAGGTTTAGCTTTAATAAGTAGTTATTGATCCTAAGATTACCCTTCCCTTTGGACATACGTGTATCATCATAACTATATATTATATTAGTTATCTGTTTCAAATCATACATATGCCATGGATTATTATTGATGACTTCTGTTTTCACAGACCAGTTACGATGATCAAGAACAAATCGGGGTGCTAGATTGTGGGCATGAGTACCATGTTGAATGTGTGAAGAAGTGGTTGACAATGAAGAACACCTGCCCGATTTGCAAGTCAACAGCAGTTGCTGCGAAAACAAAGGAGTCATAACACTGAAGATACACGAAGAGAAACAAGACGCCTTGAAATGATTTGGGCATCTTGTGATATAAATATACAAGTAAAGAGAGGGTGTTGTTCATTCTCTTTTTATAAATTATGGTAAATATAGGAACCTGGTTTTGTATCTTTCTGAGATGAGACAGTCAACAAAGTGTTGAAAAGAAGGTGATCACCTTTGAACCTTTTTGTACAGACCTTTTTCATGTTGTTTCACTCAGTGGATGATCTATCTGGAGTGATATGTACTTATGATTGTTAATATCAGGTTGAACATTCATTGAATCTTTCTTTGTTTTATACGTTGGTGTTCATGAGGCACTCTTTTGCCCAATTTGGCACTTTTGATCTCTGTGTTTCCATTGGTATGGTCATCTTTTTGCAATGTTTGTACCTTATAAAATCACCAATGCTGAATTAAAATGTAGGAATTGCAAGTTTTGATTTGTTTTTCAATCAACTTTTGTTTTGGAAACTGATGTATTTTTGTTAAATCTCAAACCAAGTTAAAAACTTTTTTATAGTCCAAGTCAGTATGCATATGATATACATGTTTCTTGAACTCAACATCTTTTTAGTTATGTATTTAGATTTCAGATAAAAGTCATTTTCTTTGGAAAGATAACCCTTATAGATATATCTAGGGATGATTCATTTGTATTGGGCATCTTCGTTTTAAACCCAATAAATTATTGAGAACCATGAAACTGTATGGTATACTTGTACATATGCATAAATGAAAGTCAAGTGGTGGGAGAGAAACATAAGTGTTACATAACTGCATCATATATCACATTTAAAGCAATAGATATAAATGTATAATGTAGTTGATATTGTTCTTACATATTGCGAAAAGAACACGGTAAATTTGTATAACTTATTCAAGTACTCAAAAACTACCACCTATCTATCCGAAAATATTACGAGCATCCTATACTATCAGGTGTTAATCAATTATCCAAAAAACTTGTGACAAAATAAATACTTGAAAAATAGGGTTTCGTAGTATCTAATAACCGGCAAGGACTGGATGAACCGTTATCAGCCCTAATATGCATACTTGTTAGAGAAGGAATTGGAACGGAATATTATCGATTCAATTGAATAGTTAATGGATTCAAACATCAGTATAATAAAATAGAGGGTTCTTGAGTAATGCCAATGGGTTAAGGATCATTGGTTTGTTTAATGGTGAACCAGCTTTAAGTTTGGTTGGATCTGCAACCACTGTACATCATCAACCACTCAACCAGATTTTAAAAAATTTACTACTCTCATACTTAGAATTATCACATATGAATATAAAATCATGTTTTTCTATTTACTGTTCACCTGCTGTTTTCGGAAGCAGACCAAACGGATAAGGCAGCCAGTTTAACGTCTGGTTATGTGAACTGGTCGACTGACTGACTACATTACAATCGGTTCAAAGAAAAAGTTCAACATTAAAGAACAGCTATACACATTCACACGCGTATGCTGTATGTATATTATACAAGATCCACTGCAGTTGACAAATAAACCAATACAAAAACACCACCAATTTGATGTAACACTAGTATGATCTACTTCTTCGGTCAAACACTTCAAATTTGCTGAAAAAACAATTTGATCAACACCTCTGCCATCGTTCTTAAGTAGAAAATCAACATTCTTCACGGTTGAGACATCCTCCATCGACCCACAATTAACAGTTTGACCTTCAGGCAATGATGAAGGATTGTTCCTAATGTCAAGTGCTTTTCGGCTAACCACATGGTATATTTGAGTAAAGACTTCAGTGAAAGCATTGTATACATTTAAGGGCTCCAGAACCGCCTTTTTCAGCAAATGTTTTGGCATCCACAGTGGAAACTGAGCGCAAGTGGTGTAAATTTGATTTTGTTTCCAAATAAAAATTATTACAATGTTTAAGTCATTATGGTCTCTGAGCTCTTTTAGCCATCTGTCGACGCTCTAGAAGGACGTGGTTTGTGGTTTTATAAACAAGCAATGCACCAACACCTTCTCTGTAGATTGCACTTATGACCGCACAGTACCTGCTGTTAAAAATTACAAAAATGAACTTTTTGGTCAAGTATTAGTTTTCTCAATATTAGAGTCTAAAATTAACATCTTGAAAAAAATGCAATTCAACTCATACTTTTTCTTACAGATATATCATTAACCCTATAAAGAAAACCATAAATAGACAATTGCTCCCACATTTCAACCAAAAAAGAAAGACCTATAGCTATATTTAACAAACTAAAAACATAATAAAAAGAAAACTAACCTCTTGGCAGGATACCAAATCCGAGCTTTGATGACCTTGGCATCAACATACGCTTCTGGTGGCGAATTCAACACCAATTATTGATTTAGATTCAAGGCTGAACTCGTTCCTAGTGAATTATGAAAGCATATTTGATTTTCCGATACTGAATCTCCAATCAGAACTTTGAACATATAATCATAGTCATTGTGGTTATTTACTTTTTGCTTTTACCCCTTGAACTTTAAATTAAATAAAAAAAGATACCACCAAGAAGGGTAGTGATGGTGTAATATTAATAAATGAAGAGGCATGAAATATTAATATTAATATGTTAATATACAAAACAAAAATGCTCCCATTGACCTTTATATCACATGGGGATACAAAAATTGCAATATTAGACGTAATATAGACTAAATTCTATCAAAATTTTGAAATATACCCGCCAATACATACCAACAAAAATGAAGACAAAGGCCTAGACATCTGATTCGGCCCAAGAACCCATGTTTTGTTGTGTCAATCCACCCGTGTTATGTTGTGTCAATCCAATAGCATTTTCCATGTGAAATTTCAAGATTGACACTTCTTTACAATTTTCCTTTTTTAAGAATGTATAAGCCCTAACAACATAGACAAATTCAGGACCATAAAGATGGCATGCTGATGCTGCTTTGTATGCTACAAGCTCCAAGTTCCCTGGGTGACAATTAAGCCACAATGAGCAAAAAAATCCAAATCATCATATTGGGTTCAGTTGCATAGAGGTTGTTCTTTAAATAACATGCACAAGAAAGGAAAGGAAAGAAAACACAAGTGCCAACTCTAGCTTTATGCAATTTGTCCAATACTACACGCCCTTAGAAACTAATGGTTTTCGGCAGTGAAAAATAGAATCTAGTTTCAGCAGAGATGAATATTTCAACCCATGACTTATAAAAGGATTGATCTGGGTTATATTCTACCACTAACGGCAAACCTCCTATATTATTTCATAAAAAAACTATAATAATAGAATTTCACATTTATATACTAATTACTTTTAACAATTAGAACTTTTAACCCGCCCTTATTGACGATTTGGCATATCTAAATTTCAAGTTAAAAATCATCTGTTGAATAAATCCACAACATTCATGATCCTGAAAAGGGAAAGCAGAAAAAGATACCAGAGGTAACTTCTGATGCAAGTATGGTTTGGGTGAAATGACGTGTCCGCCACCATTGACAACGTAATCTCCAGTTCTTTCTTGATATATTATCTAGAAACATATCAGGAGTACTCTTGGAAAACTTTGTGCAGCTATCACCATAACTGTTGACACAACTCGACATTCTATCCTCATCACATCGGGAAAGCTCTATGAAGCTAGAAGCAAACTCTTTCCAAATGTCAGAGTCTGCATATGTAGCATCTAAGTGCAGAGCAATCATCTCTATCAATCTTTCTATGCTGTAAGCTCCTGAAAAATTATGAAAAACAGACAACATGTTTGAATCGACAAGTTATATATAATTCAGGCGTAACTATGGCTTCACAAAAACAATTTTTTTCTGTGTTTGTGAAACTTACTGTTGTGTAGTAAACTAGACAAATAGCCCACAAGAATATAACAACTTTTTCAAGGGGTGGCTAATGTGTGGGCAGGTTGGGCAACAGGTCTAAGCAGACAATCTTTTGTACAAGACTGCCAGCCCACTCCCCTTTCATTCTAGCTTTTTTATATTCCACCCATTTGCTTGAATGCTTGTTAGAAATAAAATATAGCCCAGCCCCTTTCAAAAGCAAATGGGTTGAAATTGCGATCTCTAGTTTTTTCTGTTGGTGATATTGAGATTTCCACAGAGGTACACTGCTGTACCACATGGAAAAATAACAGAATAAACACTATCATCAAGAACCTTGGATTTAAAAAGCGCGCCTGAGGCGCAAGGGTCGGCGCTTTTCGTAGCATAAGGCGAGAGCTGTACACGAAGCGCGGGCTTTGTGAGCTTTTTTTTGAAGCTCTGAAGCTCTGAAGCGAGGGCTTCTTGTACACAACAATGTCTGTTGGGCCAGAATTAATTTTAAGGTTAAAATGGGCTATTCTTTTGCTTTTCCTATGGCCCACCATCGAAAATAAGCCCAATTGCTGTAAAAAAAAACCACCAGCGGTAAATACATCAGAGTTTCACACTTTCACTTTTACCCTAAAATCAAAATCGGTTCTCACTTTTTCCTCCCGCTTCCCAATTGGCGACCACCTCCGAGGCTCCGACAACCGCGACCACCCCTCCGCTGCAAGGACCACCGCGACCACCTCCGGGCTTGATTACAGGTGCGAAACCCCCCCCCCCCCCCCC
>BJCO01795519.1:0-40709 GCA_018326465.1 Flaveria floridana | reverse complement strand
TTACTATTGACTTAGGTTCAATAGTTTTAGGTTCATTTTTATCAAAAAGAGTGACAGACTCAGGCATGACAGTGTAGTTATCATTATATGGTGGGGGACATGAATTGTATCCAATCCCAGTCATATCATTATGCTCTTTCTATGAATTAAGCATCTCTTGCAGCTTAGCAAATGACAGTTGAAACTTTTCAAGTTTCACTTCAGTAACTGATTGCTCAGCCTTGGATTAGGCTAGCATTTCAATCAGTTTGTCAAATTCAGCTGCAAGAGTGTACTTTTCTCCATGCAGTTTTTCTATATCTGAAATGAGAGATTTGATTTTTATTTCAAAGAATTTGATTTCTCTTTTATACATTTCAGATTTTACCTTTTCTTCTTTGATTTTAGCAGCCAATTTGTGATTGTGCTCACGATAACAACGTAGTTCAACAATGCATTTATCACTACGCAGATTAGATTTTACCTCAGATGGCATTGGAGTTGGGCCATCATTGATGTAAGCCATGAGAGCATGATTTTGAAATTGAGGCTTCACTTCCTCAGCATATAAGCTGCAGTCACATACTCCATCTTGTCTGATGACAAGTGCATTTGAAGTAGATTGGTTGGTTCCATGAGCTTGATTTGTCAGTTGTGGCTGACTCTGGTATGGATGTTGATGTTGTTGTTGGTGATGATACTGCTGCTGTTGATGATTGCTTGACTGATAGCTTCATCAATCCATATGAACGTAAAGGAATGACGTAACATACAAAAGCATGAAAATAAGTAAACAAATATGAAAGTAAATGAATGATGTAAAGTACGTTACGAAAGAACGAGAATGAAATTAACAGAATGTAGCGAAAAGCATGGAATGAAAGCATGCTATGAATATGATGATGGAAAATGAATGATAATGAAAGCTAATATTAATACTTTCTATCTGTATGTATGATGCATGATCGCGTATGAAAGTAAAGAAAGCTTTTAACGAAAGTATGACATTTTATTTATAAAACTAGAACTCACTCAGTAACGCTGACTTTTATGTATTTTCCATTTGGCAAGTAAAAGTTGCTGAGGATGGCACGGGGCAGCTACTTGGCATTTTTGGGATGGCATCCATTAGTATAACAATGACGTTTTTGTGATCTAATGCAATTATAATATTTTGTAACTGCTAACCGTATTGTATTACTTTACAAAAGTTGTCATTAATATATATGAAATGGTTTTAAATTTTAATTTCCGCTGTGATGTTTTAAATAAATGTATGTTTTATGTGCGATGAATGACCAATTGTGAGATGCCCGGGAACGGGGCCTTACAAGTTGGTATCAGAGCCAAAGTTTAAGCGAAATGGGTAAATATTTTTAAAAGAAACCTAAACTTAAACTGAGAATGGGACAAGGGAAGGGATGCCAGTCCGAGTAGCTACGTGCCATCAGGTATTTTCTTAATGCTAACCGGTATTATGTGCGCATGTTATTTGATCTGTTTGCCCTTAGTAGATTTAGATACTGATGTAGTCAGGATAGGAAATGCTTGGGGTGTGAAGAGTAAAGTAAGTGGCTAATCATAACTTGCCACTGTAATTAGGGACTTATTATACTGGACATAGGCTGAGCTATTACCTTGAATGACCATGTTAGTGTTTGAATCTTATAGCATGTTAGAGAATGGCTGGTGGTAGATCTTCGAAGGCTTCTCAAGGTGGAGGTCGTGGTGGATGTAGTGCTGGACCACGGGTCACGAGAGGAAGGCCAAGAGCTAAAAAAGTGGCTCATGAACAGCCTGAGACCCCTCATCCAGAGGGTGGTGACGAGAGTGCCAATTTGAGGGCATTAGTGAAGGAGGCTGTAGTGGAGGAGGTTCATCAGGTCATGCAGATGATCCTACCTTCTGTGGTGACCGAGGTGATTAAAGCAGTTAGAGAAGGAGAGACGAAGGAGAGGAACAGGTCTTTGAGAGGGAGAGAGCAACCCGAAACCGAGACGGTTATCCCTACAGATGAGGAAGAGGAGGAAGAGGAGCCTGTGCCGGAGACAGCACGAGGCTGTAACTATGGGGCATTTCAAAGATGCAAGCCCCCTACCTTTGATGGTAATGGCAATGCTGCTGCTGCTCACCGATGGGTGAAGGAGATGGAAACGGTCCTTGAAATCAGCGAGTGTTGGGAGGACAAGAAGGTGAAGTTTGCCACTCATTCGTTTGTGGACTCGGCTCTATGTTAGTGGAACAACATTGTCCTGGCCGAGGGTAGCAGGGCGATTGGTAGAATGAGGTGGAGCGAGCTAAAGAAGTTGGTGACTGAGGAGTTCTGTCCTTATTGGGAGTTGGGCAAGGTGGAGAGAGAGTTCCTGCAGCTAGAGGCGGGAACCATGACACATTAACAATACACCACCAAGTTCAACGAGATGGCATGGCTGGTGCCAAATCAGGTGATGCCCCTATCACGAAAGATCAAAAGATACATCCAGGGCTTGCCGGCAGATATCCGTAGGCACATGATCGCCGCCTGACCGAGTACGTTCAGGTTGGTGGTCGCTTTGGCTGAAAGATTGTACGATAAGAGGGAGGTGATGGTGGTTGAAGGGAAGAAGACTGGTGGTGATGACTGGAAATGGAATAGGAAACGGTTCGAGCGTGGTAGATTTACCCCGAAAAACAAGAAGGCTAGGGTGGATGATTGACGTGTGGTTACCACAGGCTCGGGAGTGAAGAAGTGCGGTAAGTGTAGGAAGGAGCACGCTGGTGAGTGTAGGGTGGGGCTTAATGTTTGTTTCAAGTGTAGGAATCCCAGCCACATCTCTATGGATTGCAGGGCAGCGAGGTGCTTCAACTGTGGTGAAGTAGGCCACCTGAGTAGGGAATTCAAGAAGCCGAGGGAAGAGAGTTCCGGAGCGAGGAAGAAGACCGGAACTGAGGAGCAAAGGGCCAGCGCCAGGGCATTCACAATGACCAGGGAGGAGACTAGGACGGACCCCGATGTTGTGTCAGGTAAGTTTCTAGTAAACCAAACTCTTGCTTCTGTGTTATTTGATTCTGGTGCTAGTAGGAGTTTTATTTCTGCTGCTTTCCATGCTAATTTGCCTGTCAGTAGTAGATGTATTGATGAACCCTTCAATGTAGAAACTGTCATAGGTAAGTCAACTAGGATTTCTGAGACCATAAAAGGCTGTGACATTATTAGAAGGTCATAAGTTTCCTATTAGACCATTCGTGATGACCTTAGGTGGTTTCGATGTAGTCCTAGGAATGGATTGGTTGGCAGACTATGAGGCGAACATCGTGTGTCGCAAGAAGATGATTAGACTGATAGCACCTGATGGGAGTTTGGTGATGATTTATGGGGATCGGGTCACTACGATTCCGAAAGTGATTTAAATGGCGGTGGCGGGAAAGTACATGAGACGTGGATGTAGTGCCTATTTGGCCTACGTGAAAGATGTGGATACGTCAACACCACAGCTATCCGATGTGCTGGTTGTGTGTGACTTTCCGGACGTGTTTCTAGAAGATTTACCAGGTATGCCACCGGACCGCGAGATCGAGTTTCAAATTTACTTGATACCCGGTGCCCAACCTGTTGCTAAGGCGCCGTATCGTTTAGCTCCCTCTGAGATGAAGGAATTGATGGAGAAACTGTAGGAGTTGCTTGATAAGGGGTTCATTAGACCGAGTATCTCTCCTTGGGGTGCTCTGGTCTTGTTCGTGAAGAAGAAGGACGGTAGTATGAGGATGTGCATCGACTACCGTGAGTTGAACAAGTTGACAGTGAAGAATCGGTATCCATTACCGAGGATTGATGACTTGTTTGATCAACTTCAAGGTGCTAGTTGCTTCTCAAGGATAGACCTTCGATCTGGCTACATCAGTTGAAGGTGAAGGAGCAAGATATTCCTAAAACAGCTTTTCGCACGCATTATGGACACTACGAGTTTCTCGTTATGTCTTTTGGCTTGACTAACACGCCAGCTGCTTTTATGGACCCGGCCGATATTAGATAAATCAGTGATTGTATTTATCGATGATATCTTGATTTATTCAAAAAGCGAAGAAGAGCATGCCCGTCACATTCGAGAAGTGTTGGAGACATTGAGGAGGGAGAAGTTGTATGCTAAGTTCTCCAAGTGCGCGTTCTGGTTGTGCGAAGTACAGTTCTTGGGTCACGTGGTAAATCCCGAGGGGATTATGGTAGACCCGGCAAAGGTGGAGGCGGTGATGCAATGGAAGTCTCCAAAGACACCATCCAAGATTCATAGCTTCTTGGGGTTGGCGTGATATTATCGAAGATTCATCCAAGACTTCTCCAAGATAGCTTCTCCGTTGACTAAGTTGACCTGCAAGGATGTGAAGTTCGTGTGGGGTCAAGTTCAAGAGAAGGCATTTTAGGAGTTAAAGATGAGGTTGACGCAAGCTCCTGTCTTGTCGTTATCCGAAGGAAGCGAGGGCTTGGTAGTCTATTCGGATGCATCTTACTCGGGGTTGGGTTGCGTGTTGATGCAAAGAGGGAAGGTTATAGACTACGCATCCTGACAGTTGAAAGTTCATGTGGTTAATTATCCTACTCATGACTTGGAGCTAGCAACTGTGGTTTTTTCCTTTAAGATTTGGCGGCACTACTTGTACGGGACGAAGTGCACCATCTTCACAGACCACAAAAGCTTAAAGTACTTCTTCGAGAAGAAAGATTTGAACATGAGGCAGAGGCAATGGTTGGAGCTCATAAAGGATTATGATTGCGAGATCCATTACCATCCGGGCAAGGCCAACGTGGTGGCAGATGCCCTTAGTCGAAAGGAGTGGCCCGAGCCGATTCGGGTGAAAGCTTATCAATTGATTATGACCTATGATGTGATGACACATGTCAAGGAGTTTCAAGATGAGACTTTCAAAGAAGATCATCTTAACTCTGAAAGGATGAGAGGCTTAGTCGCAGAGTTGGGTGAAAACACTCTCGGTGTTAGAACCTGGTACGGGCAGATGTGGATTCCTCTGTACGGGGATCTACGTGGAAAGATCATGGACGAGGCTCATAAGACTTGATACTCCATTTATCCCGGTGCTACCAAGATGTACCATGATATGAAGAAGAATTATTGGTGGCCGGGTATGAGGCGTGACGTAGCGGAATACATGAGTAAGTGCCTTACTTGTTTGCAAGTGAAGGCGGAGCATCAGAAGCCGTATGGGAGAATCCGACCTTTGGATATACCCGAGTAGAAGTGGGAGCATATCACCATGGACTTTATTATGAAGTTACCGTGTACCCCGAGAGGGTATGATGCCATATGGGTGATGGTTGATCGTTTGACGAAGAGTGCTCACTTCCTACCGATCCGAGAGACGTATTCCTCTGAGAGACTAGCGGATCTATTTATCAAAGAGATTGTAGCTCGTCATGGTGTACCGGTGTTTATTGTATCTGATCGTGACACAGTTTACATCTAAGTTTTGGAAGAAATTCCACGATGTGATGGGAACGAGGCTACACATTAGCATGACTTATCATCCTTAGACGGACGGTCAGTCTGAGATGACAATCTAGACACTCGAGGACATGCTTCGAGCGTGCGTGATTGATTTTGGAGGAAGTTGGGATGACCATCAGCCGTTAGCAGAATTCTCGTACAACAGTAGTTATCAAGCCAGCATTTGGCATGCCACCATATGAGATGCTATATGGTAGGAGATGCAGGACACCCGTTTGTTGGGGTGAGATTGGTCAGAAAGAATTGGGAAGTATGGAGGTGATTGAGGCTACGACAGAAAAGCTAGAAAAGACCAAAGCCTTTATGAAGGCAGCTAAGGATAGACAAAAGTCGTATGCCGATAAAAGGCGTAGACTGATTGAGTTCCAGGTGGGTGATAGGGTTATGTTAAAAGTCTCACCTTGGAAGGGTATCATTCGGTTTAGAAAGTGGGGCAAGTCTAGCCCGAGGTGCATAGGGCCTTTACGAATCATCGCACGAGTAAGAGAGGTGGCTTATAGGTTAGAATTCCCCGATGAGTTAAGTGGAATTCACCCGACATTCCATGTATCTCATCTGCGGAAGTGTTTGGCACATGAGGATATGGTTGTACCACTGGAAGATATCTAAGTAGATGAATGGCTCAACTATTTGGAGCAACCAGTGGCGATCATTGATCGTAAGGAGAAAATGTTAATGAATAAAGTGGTTCCTCTTATGCGTGTACAGTGGATGCACAGGAAGGGATCCGAGTCTACGTGGGAGACTGAAGAAGAGATGAGGTAGCATTACCCTCATCTGTTTGAAGAATAACGGGTTTCAGGGACGCAACCTATATAAGGGGATGGACTTGTAACACCCGCTTACTTTTAAAATTATGAAAGAAAGAATAAAAGTGAAGGAAAAGAAAGAAATGCAATTTTACCCAAGCTAAGGGGTAAAAAGTGTCCAAAAGGACAAAAGTTTAAAAGTTGGTGAATAAAGGTGTTGGCCACCCATCACACCCTTCACACATACTCAACTTCAAATTTTTAGAGAGAGAGAAGAAGAAGCTGAAAAACTCTCGGGTATTAGAAGAACAAGAAGAGGAAATTGAATTCAAGGTAAGAATTCCTGGTTTTGTGATGTTCTTAATTGGCCTTAGCCTCGGTTGTATGTTTACATGTGTTGTGTGTTCCTTTGTGTGTGTTTTTGATGGGTTTTAGGTGTTGAACTTATAGCAAATGGGGTTTTGAAGGAAGGCATACCCAAGAGGCTGCTAAGGTGAGTTCTAAAACCCCCTTTTTAACATGTTTTTAACAAAATTTAGGACTGGAAATGCATGTGTTCATGTATTTATAAAAATGGGTTTTACCCGTATGTGTGTGTATGAATGTGTATGTGTGAGGGTGTTAATTTGGGGTTTATATGTGGTTATGTTTATGATATAATGCTTAGAACGTTAATATTAAGATTAGAACATGATATATGTTGGATTGGGACTGATTTATGATAATTTAGTGAAAGTTAGTTACCCATGCGCATAAACAGTGGCCCATGTGTCCAACGGTCTAATTTACTAAGTGTTCCCAACCGCCCAGAAACCCCAACTGCCTAAACAGTACCCAACCGCCAAAGTGCCCATGCACCTAAGTCAGGCCCATGCGCCTGAATAGAACCCAAATGCCTGGGAAATTGCCCAGAATGGCTTTGTTAAGCCTAAGACCCTGAATAATGTCCATGCGCCTAAATAGGCCCATGCGCCTAAGTGTAAATGACCAAGTGTAAGTCTAGACGCCTGCATAGTAGCAAAACGCCTAAACAGGGAAGAAACGCCCAAATAGTGCCCATGCGCCTAGACACTTTAAAAATATTTTTTGAAATTTTAAGAAAACTCAGGTTTTAGGGTTTGACCTGATTTGACTTATGAGTTATGATTAACCCTTTTATGCATGATTATGGGATGGTTTAGGGTTATGATATGTATGATGGATGTATGGTATTTATGTGTTATCTTTTGATGGTAATTAAACGTATTTATATTATGTTATAAAATACGTTAAATATTATGTTATTACTTTACGTAGTATGACAAACGAATGAAAGAACGTAAAAAAATAACGTAACGAAGTGAAAGATAACAATGATGAAAAGTAAAACGTAATGAATGAAAGAATGGCTTGCAAGCAAATAAGAAAGGAGATGCACGACCATGTTGTCATTAGCTCAACTATGATGCGGGTTAGCTACCCCAAAGGATGCACATAGGGTCAATCATTGAGATTGACAAGGCCCTTTGGTATGCCCTAGGTGACTGGATCAGCTTCATACACAATGTTCGTGGTTTAATTACCATAGGTCCAGCATCAGCTTCGTGCATAATGTTTGGGGTATACCAATTGGTTTGAATGAATGGGAGAGATGACTTGCCCTAGGTGACTGGGTCAGCTTCGTGCATAATGTACATGGTTTAATAACAACAAGCCCAACATCAGCTTCGTGCACAATGTTCGGGGTATTGTTCATTGATTTATATGAACGTAAAAGAATGACGTAACGTACGAAAGAAAGAAAGAAAGTAAACAAGTATGAAAGTAAATGAATGATGTAAAGTACGTTACGAAAGAACAAGAACGAAAGTAAGAGAATGTAGTGAAAAGCATGGAATGAAAGCATGCTATGAATATGATGATGGAAAATGAATGATAATGAAAGCTAATATTAATACTTTCTATCTGTATGTATGATGCATGACCGCGTATGAAAGTAAAGAAAGGTTTTAACGAAAGTATGGTATTTTATTTATTAAACTAGAACTCACTCAGCAACGCTAACTTCTATGTATTTTCTAGTTGGCAGGTAAAAGTTGCTGAGGATGGCACGAGGGAGCTACTTGGCATTTTTGGGATGACATCCATTAGTATAACAATGACCTTTTTATGATGTAATGCAATTATAATATTTTGTAACTGTTAACCGTATTGTATTACTTTACAAAAGTTGTCATTAATATATATGAAATTGTTTTAAATTTTAATTTCCGCTGTGATGTTTTAAATAAATGTATGTTTTATGTGCGATGAATGATCAACTGTGAGGTGCCCAGGAACGGGGCCTTAAAGTTAATCTTATAAAAGATTCACCTCAGGTTCGGCATTAAAAGCATGACAAGATATTTCAAAATGATAAACCTTAATCAATCCTAGAGGGACAAGCTGAGTTAAATGCATATCATAGTATCTAAGCAAACTACATAAGAAGTGGCTAACGGGAATTCGAAAGTTACTAAAGCTAAAGAAGGAAGTGTATAAAGCAACCATCCCGTTAGGAGTCTCCTTCACACTCAATCTAGGAGGAGGAAGGAGAGGGTTCAACTCGCAACTTACACCATATCAAACAACAAAGTTGTTCAAATAATCTTGAGTAAGGACCGATCTCTGATTATTTATATCATTCCTACACTCCATGAATAAAGATGGAAGAAGAGGAAGGAAAGACTTACTAGAAGGAAGAAGAAATCTTGAAAGGAAGACTTGAAGATGATAGAACAATTTTGGTGGTGGAGAAATGAAAGGGAGCAATATATAAAGAATGGGAAGGGAAGTCAAAAGGACTTAAATACTTGCGGGCCCAAGACGGGTCACATCGCAGGCCTAGAAGCTGACCTAGACCCATGGGTCAAATCGGTTATGTCAAAAAAATAATAAAAATATACCTATTGATTGAGTGTCTGCCGCTTTACTCCAATGCCATGGTAAAAACCATCGCATTGGACTGGGGGGGACATGATGGGGTAACACCCCTTAAGGATGTTATTGGAACATTAGACCCCCAGCCGCGGCTCTCAGGAGCTGAGGAGGCTCAGCCGTGGCATACCCCATCCTCAGGCCGCGACACACTATCAAGTCCCATCCTCAGGCCGCAGCTTCTACTCAATCATCGCAACGCATGAAAAGGAAGTTTCTAACACTTGGAGAATTCAAGTGTTAGAAAACACATACAAACGAGTCTCAACAAAGAAGACGTCTATTGGATTATCAATGAATATTGTTGGGACGGAAGGTAACAAAGCGAATAACGACAAATTCTGACTGAACTGAGGAACCCAGAAGTTCAAAGTCAACTATGAGGACAAAAAGTATTAATGCTAAGTAAGAAACCCTTTGCACAAAAAAGGTGCAGAACCGTTCATCCGAGAAAGCATAGGTCCGGATTCTAGACTTTGACATTCCTAGAATAACAATCAGGTGGGAACAACTGAAATCAACGAACACTATAAATATCGGCTCTCACCATCAAAGAAGAGGACACAGACAAACAAACACAAAGCTCAGAAAACTCTTCCCAGCCATATTTCACTTTAATCCTGGTGGTAATTACACTTAGGCACTGCTTCTTATATCCTAACCTCTCGGTTAATATTTGTGTAGCAACACCATGATAACAATTTTGATTCTTGTATATGGATTGTTGGACTATATATGATACTTTTTGAAACTAGAAAAGTCACTGAAATATACATTTTTAACCAAATTTGTTCTAATGCATTTTTCAGCCTAGAAACCTAACAGACTTATAGGAAGCCAACTTATCAAAAGTTTTTATTTTGGACTTGGTGGCTAAGCAAACTGAAAGTTTAATCGGCACCCCAGCTTGCAGAGTGCACACTAATAAGTCCATTGGACATAGAGGTTTAGCCGGCTTATACGTCCACTTTTAAAAAAGCTGGTCAAACATGTTCATTTTAGCATTCATCCCTTTTTGAAATTGGTAAATTTAGTTTGACTCTTTAAACCAAGCGTCGTGTTGCTTCGAAACAATAAGGCCCGGTTAAATGATATCAATCAAACCTGACCCACTTCTTATGGGCCTATAGGATTTTCAAGTCATACAAAGGACTATTCCTTGCATTTTGTTTCCAAATTCACAAAGCCTTCGGCTCCTTTTATATGCTTTACTCAAACTCAATAATTCCATCAATAGCATATCCAAATAAATAAATAAATAAATAAATATATATATATATATACACAAACACTATATATATATATAAAGTATATGAGAGGGGTATTTTAAAATATCCTAAAATTAGGAATACGTACAATATTTAATACATAGGATACAAGCATTTATAATGGTAAAATGGTACTTAAATTACAAAATAATCCCTACGTTAATTTCCATAATATTCATACACATTACAGCTATTAACTTTATTTATATATTATATCATCCACAAACATCTCAAGCATATACATAAAAAACACATATATCCTTCACAAACATCTCAACCACCTGAAAGAAAAGGTAAAGAAAGATTGTTAGAAATGATATTCAGCTTGCCTATATTAGTTTTTTAAAAATAAAAACTAAGAAATGTTATATAAAATAAAAAAAGATGGTATTATCCATCAATTTCATTTGTTTCAACTTTATGGGGATACACTTCCGTTCAAAATTTTATTTTTTGCATCTTTTTATGGATGAAAAGACAGCTTCCTCCTCTATATAATCTATCTAACCAAAACTTGAAATATCACTTTATGGTTTGTATACACAGCAGACTACTAATATTAACTTTTACATGTTTATAAAAGTTTAAAACTTTCGAATCTCTGGTTTAATTATGTATGTTTTGTTCATGTATTTCTGTTCCTAACAATAATCTTATTCAATTTACAGATTTTGGTATCAAGTTTTTAGTTCTGTTTGCGGATATTGTTTTCCAATAAGGTGACTATTCTTTTAAATATATGAGTAATCTGCTAATTATGTTTTGTTCATGGCTTTGAGAATTTTATTACAAGCTTTCTGTTCTGATTGTGGATTTAGGTATGGAGTAGGGTTCAAAAATGTTAAAAGACCAACCATTCAAGGTTACTCATGCTTCTCAAGTTTAAGTCATATAATGTAATAGAAGTTTACTTTGATTCATATGTTAATGATAAATGTAATTATTTATTTCAGTGTGATTTGAACAAACAAAAAATGACTAGTCTAGTGACTTGAGTCAAAAAATATGGATGCGCCTATCATAAAAACTACAATTAAAATTAATGATGATAATTCTTTTGTAGAAAGTGTGAAGAAACATAGGTTGGTTGAAGAGTGGAGAGTGATGATGAATTAGTCTTTGAGAAAAATAAACTTGTAATGAAAATCATATTTGTAATTCACCATTAAATATAAATGAAAGTTCTGAAATTTCTTTTGTTTAAAATGATTGTTTAAAGTTGTCAACCAATGAAAAGAAACTTAAATAAGAAATTGTATATAAGACCAAAGAAAGAAAAAGAGTCACAACATCTGTATCTTACTTGAAAACTGATTTAAAGAACAAATTTGTTTTAAAAGGCAATATTGATAAAGAAGATTATATTTTTAAGGAAACCAATTATAGTTTCTTTAAAAATAAATCTCCGATTATTGCTAATTCTGTGAAACAAGATGTTTATAGCAGAGGTACAACAGACATTGGTCCTACTCTAGTACTTTCGGGTCATAAAAACAAAGTTCAAACAAAAGACTCGTTAGCAACTAAAGTGAATCAATCTGTTAGGACAAATTCAAAAGAACAAGGAAAACGAGAGACTTTTAAAGAATCTTTTGACCAAAGACATACTAAAGCCAGATTCTATAAGAACTGTGGAAGTTATCATCAACAGTTTGAGAAAACAACCCGAGAGCAAAATGTTTATCAAACTATGTGTTGTTATGTATGTGGAGAGCCTAATCACATGGCTAGGAATTGTCATCATAAAACATTAACAAGTAAACAAAGGTTTCATGATTCTATTACTAGTAATAGAAAACAATTCTTTCTTAATGTAAAGTTTAAAAGAAATTTGAATCAATCAAAATCATTTCCTGATAAAAGAAATCATCAAAATATAACGTTGCAAAAGGAAAATACAATCAAGAAACATTATCTGTTAATGATGACAATTCAACTTCTCCACAAAGTACTGTTAAGAAATTGGTTACAAATCTGGTCAAACCAAATTAGAAGTGGAAAATAAAAGTAAAGGAACCAGAACCTGATATTATTGAAGATTACATCTTCAATGATAAAAAAAGATATAATGCTGAAATCTGTATCATATTTGGATGAAAATGGTGCACTCATGTCAACTATGGCTTGGGTTCCTAAAAATGAATAAATATTTCATTTTTTCTATAACATCCAAGATCTAGCATCAACAGTGTATGGCACGTTGACAATGGATGTTAAAGGCACATGACTGGTAATATATCTCTGTTAAACAACATCAAACTATATAACGAAGGATGTGTTATTTTTGCTGGAGACAAAGGAGGTAAAATTACAAAGAAAGGTACAGTGTCAAACAGTGTATTAAGTTTTGAAGATGTCAACTTTGTAGAGAAACTAAAACATAATCTGTTAAGTGTCTCCCAAATCTATAACAAACAATATTCCACCAATTTCACTGATAAAAAATGTTTAATTCTAAAACCTTTCTTTGTAATACCTAATGAGTGGATCTTATTGAGAACCCCGAGAGACAAAGATACATAGTTACTTGACATTAATGGATCTCATTCATTCGTTACTACATCATGTTTGTTGTCTAAAGCCGTTGCGAGTGATTCATTGTTATGACATCGTCGTCTTGGCCATGTAAACATCAAAAACATAAATAAGTTGGTTAGAGGTAATCATGTGATTGGCCTGGCTTCGAAAGAATTTCAATTAATTAAACATTGTTTGCCATGTTCAAAATTGAACATTGTTTGCCATGTTCAAAAGGCAAACAACATAAATTACCTCATAAACTAGTTGCTCATACAAAAATATACTCTCTTCTACAACTGTTACACTAGATTTATTTGGCCCAGTTAAAGTTTTGAGTTTAGGATGTCGTGCTTACTGTTTAGCAAATACTGATTATTTTTGTAGATTTACATGGGTTTTCATTTTAGCAACCAAAGATGAAACATCTGATTTGCTGATAAAGTTTATGACTCTAGTGGAGAATCAGACTGATAAAACAGTCAAATGCATTCAAAGTGATAATGGAACTGAATTCTGTAATCAAACATTGAATGATTCTGTGATTCATAGGGGATAACATGGCAATTTAGTTCAGTAGGAACTCCATAACAAAATGGAGTTGCTGAAAGACGAAACAAAACATTAATTGAATCTGCTAGAACTATGTTTTTAGCAGCTAAATTACCTTCGTTCTTTTAGGCTGAAGTTGTTAACACTGCTTGTTATATTTAGAATCATGTTCTAATCAATAAACAACAAAATAAGACTCCTTATGAAATCTTTTCAAACATAAACCTAAAGTCAAATATTTCATAACTTTTGGATGTTGTTGTACATGGTTAAACACATCTGATTCAAAATCTATGTTTGATGAAAAAGCTGATGAATGCTATTTTGTTGGTTACTCAGCCAATAAAGTTGCATATAGGATTTATAATGAAATATCAAAACAAATAATTGAGTTAATTAATATTGATTGGCACAAGTCTAACAAAACCGATGCAGGTTATGCACCTTCATGGGTTTATGATTATAGTTTATTATTTGAAATATTTAATCGTTCATCTGTTGTATCTACAGCTTCTACTCCTTCGACATCCTCAATTCAGGATTTGTTTGCTGATGATCTTGGATCCAATTCATCTCAAGCACAAGGAATATGTTCAGACATGCCTGCTTCTACAACAAGTACAGCTGCTCCACAGGTTTCTGAATTTGATGTTATTTAGACTAATTCTGCAGTTGAGCAAGCTCCACAAGTTTTTAATCAGAGTTGTTCTTCTACACAAGATGATCATATTGATGTCATTCAAGATCCATTTGATGATTTATCTATTCATTATGATTGTCCTCAAGAGGAAGATATCGTGTATCAACCGAAGGAGGAAATACTGTTGAAGAACCAGTGGGTTATATATCTAACTTAGAAGAAGTTATATCTGAAGATGTCATTCCTCAGCTAAGAATTTATAAGGACCATCAGATTGAAGACATTATTGGTCCATTATCACAAGGCGTTCAGACTCGTAGTCGTTCTTAGGAAATAAATACATGCTTGTATTCCTGTTTTATTTCTCAAATCGTGTCAAAGAACTTTGAAACGACATCGAAAGAAACTGGTTGGGTAGAGTCCATGCAAGACGAGCTGATGCAATTCAAGAAGCTTAATGTTTGGCATTTGTTTGAACTACCAAATGGTAAGTTGCTAATCGAAACAAAATGGATATTCAAGTATAAGACAGATGCGAAAGATATGATTGTTCGCAATAAGGTTAGAATTGTTGTACAAGGATTCTATCAAATTGAAGGGCATGATTATGATGAAGTATATGCTTCGGTTGCAAGACTTGAAGCTATACGGATATTTCTGGTGTTTGCTTCATACAAGAACTTTAAAGTTTATTAGATGGATGTCAAAACTGCCTTTTTGTATGGTGAGATGAAAGAGAAAACCCGTGTCTGTCAACCACCAGTTTTGATGATCCAAATCATCCTGACTGTGTCTACAAGTTAGACAAAGCACTTTATGGCTTACATCAAGCACCCCGTGCTTGGTATGCTACTCTTACTGAACATTTGCTTGCAAATGGTTATACAAGAGGTGCTATTGATCAAACATTATTCATAAGGAAGACTGGTGATGATCTGATTCTCGTTCAATTTTACGTCGATGATACTATCTTTGGATCTACAAACGATGATATGTGTAAGGAATTTAAAGTAGTGGTGAAGAAGAAATTCGAGATGAGTTCACTTGGGGAAATATCATTCTTCTTGGGCATCCAAGTTAAACAGGATGATAAAGGCATATTGATTTATCAAGAAAAGTATATTCATACTATTCTTGATAAATACAAGTTTAAACACTCGAAGACAGCTCCAACTCCTATGTCTTCTCGTCCTACTTTAACTCCAGATGTCACGGGAGAAGATGTTGATCAACACATGTATCGATCAATGATCGGATCTCTGATGTATCTTACTGCACGCATACTAGACATCATGTTCCCTATTAGTCAGTGTGCATGTTATTAGAGTAATCCAAAGGAATCTCATATGAAAGCTGTCAAGCGGATTTTCAAGTATCGTAAGGGTCAACCAACACTTGGTCTTTGGTATCCTAAAAACTCCAATTTCAATTTATTTGCTTATATTAACAGTGATTATGGAGGATGTAACTTGGATAGGAAATCAACAACCGATGGTTGTCAATTTCTTGCTAATAGGTTGATTTCCTGGCAATGCAACAAGCAACAAACAGTGTCCAACTCAACTGTAGAAGCTGAATATATGGCTGCTTCAAGTTGTTGTTCAACGATCGTTTGGATCCAGTAAAAACTTCTTGATTATGGCCTTAATATTTACGACCCAAGATTTTGTTTGATAACACTACGGTTCTTAGTATTGTAAAGAATCCAATTCAACATTCTAAGACAAAACACATCGACATCTGGATGCATTTTATCTGTGATTGTTTCGAAAGAAAACTTATCCACTTGGAATGAGTTTCCACATATGATCATTCCAGATTAGACTTTCTAGTTCAATCTTTGGGAATAATTAACTTTAGTTAACTGTTATGCTTACACCATTTATAAAAATATTTTCCTTTGTTTAGTTAAATTTTTTATTTTCTTTTGGATAATCACAATTTTAGGGGTAGAAAAAGTGAAAATGCTTAAAAAATATATAATTTTTGTTCTTAGGGGGAGTAATTTTGAAAAAGAAAAATAAATCTTTATGTGTTAGAGAAATTTTCAAGTGCATATAGGAAATGATAGTACATTTCTTGATTTTGTATTGTTACATACAAAGGCATACAAGACACTGACTTGGATTATATTTGATATGTTGATAGGCTTGACAAACAATGATGAAAAGCACTATGTCCAGTGATACACTGAAAATTAAATCTTCTATGACTGAAGTGGGGAACTAATCAAGGTTTTGTGAATACACTAACTCCATGTTAAAACAGACTGAGAGTTACCATCTTGTCATACAGTCATGTTGAAGATACAGAGACTGCTGGTCCATCCACGAGCACTGCTTAAGAACGTTTGGATATGGATGAGGTGAACACGTGGTTCACTAGTAGTGATAGTGAGACGGATAGTGACCGAGTCGGGAACGTTCCTTATGTTCTTCAAGAGCATCCCAGAGTGCATGAAACACCATCAAAATGCACTGCTGAGGAACGAGATGCCGATTTTGTTCCTGATAAGTCACTGGTGACCACACGTGGTAGGAGGAAGAGGATAGCTAGGAGAGCCAGGGTGAGTCCCCGTGGTACGGTTAGAGGACGAGGTTTGTTGAGGAAACGTCGGACCCCGATGACCATCGTGTCGACTGAGAAATTTCATGTACAAGACATACCAGTTACAGTTAGTAAGGCTATACCTTTAGTGGTTGTCACAAAGTCAACTACTGTGACATCTACTTCTATGCCCACTACATCTGATCTACTGAGGATACCTCCGAGGGAGCCTACTAATGATTATTTTTTTTGGAGATGCAGATTACCACAACACTACTCTTCAGCCCAGACCTTTATCACCCACGAGGGTTGCTCTGGAGCAGAGAGTGAGTGTGTTGGAGAAGGAGGTTATGGAGAAGACCCAGATTATTGATGATTTGTATAGAGGTATGAATGAAAAGCATGAGAGGATTAGAAGTTTGGAGAGCCAACAACGGTTCCTGATCAGTTATGTATAGATCATGGAATAGAACCTAAGAGATCTCACCTCACGTGTATATTCATCTTTCACACCACATACCACTGAGGTTGGAGAATCTAGTGGACAACAAGATATTGGTCCCGATGCTAAGAATGTTATAGATCCTATTCATGCTGAAAGGACTACACATACAGCTACTGCTGATCAAGATCCTATAGTAGATGACCCTATTCAGGCTACTGAGGATCAACATGTACCTTTTACTAGAGAGGCGTTTGTAGAGCCCGAGCACATGATGCCCATACCAGATCCAGTTAGAGATGATGAGGATTTGGATCATATAGACTTTGACTTTGATAATGATGATGGTGACGATGATGATGATGATGAGGACGGTGATGATGATGGTGATGAGGGAGATTATGGAAATGGTGATGATAAGAAGTGGGATGATGATGATCAAGGCGGTGACACGGGTGTTCCTACTAGTACTGCTGGATCATCTGTGTCTGCAAATGTCTCCGGACCAAGTCCTGCTGATACAATAGACTATACACCCTTGGATCCTTCTACGGAGGAGGCTTATGAGAAGGAATTCTATTCTTTCCAGCAGAAACTTGTTACTGAGGACGAAGATGAGGGTTTGTGCTCATTCGAGAACAGTCTCAAAGACTTGTTTTCCTATGTCTTCATTGAAGAGGGTGAGATTGTGGGAGAGTATAGTGCTAAACCGACTGACAAGCCAGTAGACCAAACTTGTCAGAGTGTTGTACGTCTGGTTGGAAATCTGACTGTTGTTTCTCTGCCATCTCCTGCTTATATACTCACGCTGAGACATTCCAAACCTTTCACAAGGTACGAATACTCAAAATCGATCATTAGTTGGGCATACGAGGCTGAGAAGAAATTATATGTGGTGAAGAGAAGAGTAGGCGCGATTGAGTATTATCAGGATGAACACGACTTCCATACGCTAAGAGCATTTGATTTATATGCTATGGGTCATGTTCTGTTTGTTAATCCTAGCAATTACGGGAAGGGTGATTGGATTAGGAACCTGATATACCGACACAGCAAATCCAACTTCAAGGACTTTAGAACTGCTAAATCCAAAGTCATTGAGGATGAGAACCTTATAGATCCGAACACGAACAAGCCAATGAGGATAAGGATTTACAAGCATCCGCGGTATGTGAGGATGGTACCTATCCCCGCTCCTGTGCCAGTTAACCACTTGTCCAAGCTAATGTGGTGGAGTTGTGAGAAGGATACCGAGCAAGCTATTATACATTGTGTGGATAATGAATACTATATCATCGACCATGTTGACTTTCTCAAATTTGGAAGAAACGATTTGATGAGGCTGCAGGCTTGTCCTATTTAAGCTGATGAATCTGTTCATCTATTAGCAGTGTAGTTGGTTGGTTGATCACAAAAGCCCTGGACAAACAAGAAGTATACTTAATGGGGCAGTTAGAAAGTTACAAAAATGGACTTCTAAACAACATTGATTTACCGAGCCTAGAGGGAGATTGTAAGGGTTGAACCAAGAGGCTCGGGAAATCAAATCAAAGATGAAGATGAAGATCCGAAGCCACGCGAGAAGTCAAATTACCGCGCGAAAACTAGCATCTCGCGCGACAACTACTTGTTCTCGTGCGAAAACTCTAGATTAGTATATATAGAGTTTGTGTTTTGTAATAGTTAAGCTTTAGCCATATTTCCTGATTTCAACTTTCTTGTAACACTTGTTAAATTAGAGAGCAATACTATATCGAAGTTATTTACATTGTGTTTATCATTCTTCAATTGTTCAATCCTATCCGCAATGTCTATATTCCACATATTCGTTACGAGATCGATCATTGTAATATGCTGATCCTTACAATTTCTGTAGATTGGTAACCTATGGAAAAACAAATTGTACTTTCGTAGATTTAGTTTAGACAATAAGAAATGTTAGTCATCCGTAGATGTTCTACGGAGAATTAACTTACTACGGAAGAATTAATATCTGCGGAACAACAAATAACCACGAAAGGGTAATGAGGGTAGAGGGTCCCACAGCATCAAAAAAAGGTCTTAAATATTCTAAGAGCGTATAAATGATAATCTTGACTTGTCATTTTCATTCACTTTTTCAGAACACTTTTTTCAGACCTAGAAAAACACTCTCAAAACCTTAAACCCCTCTTCCGCCAACATTCATATTACCCTCTCCGAACAACAAATCATATGTAAATCTTGACTTCAGTTGTAAGGCCCCGTTCATGGAGACCTCACAGTTGGTCATTCATAGCACTAAACATACATATTATTATACATTTCATAAAATATCATAGTGGAAGTCATTAACAAAAACCATTCCTTTCATTGATAAATACTGTTGTTATGCAATACAACACTGTTCAACTACAAAAGAAACTTTCACTGATTGCATTACACAACTACAGTAATAACATGTGTGAATGGATGCCAATCTTGCCCTACCAAGTAGCCTCCCCACGTGCCATCCTCAGCAATCATTACCTGCCAACTGAAAATGCATAAAAGTCAGTGTTACAAAGTGAGTTCTAGTTTTATAAGTATCAAAATATTTTATACGTTTCATACAAAAAATACTCTTTTCCTTAAAGTACTTCCTTTACTCACGCATGTTCACTCATTATCACAAGTATTCGTTCGTTTTGTACTTTACCGTTCGTTCGTTTCGTACTTTATCCCTATCGTTCGTTTCATACTTTATCTTTATCGTTCGTTTCGTACTTTATTATTATCTTTCACTGATTCTAGATCATGTCAAGCTTTTCCCCTATTGTGGCACGAAGCTACAATTTTTGGGGTTGAATAACAAGGATCCCGTTTCGTACTCCATCTTTATCTTTCACTGATTCAAGATCCTGTCAAGCTTTTCCCCTATCATGGCACGAAGCTATGATTTCCGGGGTCGAATGACAAGGATCCCGTTTCGTAATTTATCTTTATCTTTCACTGATTCTAGATCCTGTCAAGCTTTTCCCCCATCGTGGCATAAAGCCACGATCTCCGGGGTCGAATGACAAGGATCCCATTTCGTACTATGGGTTCAGTCACCAAGACTGATCCCCCTGTGTGTGAACCCTCACGGGTTAAAATTGCATATTATAAGACACACAGTTAATCTAACAACTCTCAATGAGTTGTGATCCTCCTTTAAATATGCTTGCAAGCCTTTCCATTCTTTCATTATGTTTCACTTTTCATCTTTATTATCTTTTTCTTTGTTATGTTATACTTTACGTTCATTCATACATTCATTATACTACGTAAAGTCATAACATAATACTTAACGTATATTATAATATAATATCTATATGTTTTGTAAATTTTTAAAAGATAAGACTTTATACTTATATACATATCACACATTCATCATCACATCATACATGTTCCAAGCATAAACCCTCACATATTCATGCTTAGTATAGTCCAAAACAGTCCAATAGTCAAACTCCAGTCAAACCCTAAAATTTTGTTTTTTCTTAAAATCTCAAAAAACTTTCTAAGTGATGGGTGCATGGGAACTATTTAGGCGCATGAGCACTATTTGGGCGTTTCTTCACTATGTAGGCGCATGAGCCTATACTTAACCATTTCTCACTTAGGCGCATGAGCCTCTTGGGTGCATGGGTACTATTTAGGCGCATGACCCTATACTTAGGCGTTTCTGCCAAAACATAGCCGCATGAACTACTGTTCAGGCGCATGAACTTACACTTAGAAATTCTAAGGCATTTTCTAGGCGCATGAGCTACTGTTTAGGCACATCATCATATACTTAACTTTCTAAGTCATATTTTTAGGCGCATGTGCCCTGTCTGGGCGCATGACCTTACTTGAAATGTTCCAAGGCAAAAATATAAGGCGTATGGACCCTGTTTGGGTGCATGAGCACCTACTTACTTGTTTCTAAGTGGTTTTTCAATCCCAAACATCATCATAACCTGTTCTAAGCTTATTACCCCCATTCTAAACCTCAAACAAGCATTTACAACCATAAAGCATCAAGATACAAACATACATACATACGGTTATATACATAACAGTTGTAAATATGGTTTTGCATGCATTTTCATCCCCAAAACTTTTAAAACAAGTGAAAACCAGGGTCTAGAAACTCACCTAAGCTGCTCTCAAGCTTAATCCTTTTAACTTGAACTTTGTAGATGTTTCTAACACCTAAACACATCCAAAAACACATACCCGAACACATGCATACACACAAGAACATGTATAAACTGGTTTTATGGCCAAAGATCCATAAAAACTAACTCAATTACACTAAATTTGCTTACCTTATATGAATTCAGATGCTTCCTCTCTCTAGAACCGAAGCTCTTTTGCTTTCTCTCTCTAAAAAGTCGAGTAGTGGGTGTAGCAGGGTGGTGTGGGCGGTCATACCACGTTTTAAACAAAATAATAATATTATTTTGTCCTATTTACACTTTAACCCCTTTACTTGTGATTTTTTTCTTTCTATCAAGATACTTGCTTTTCCCTTCTTCTTATTTCATTTTCTTTAAATGATAAAATTTCCGGGTGTTACAAGTCCACCCCCCTAAAGAGGTTTTATCCCCGAAGCTCATCATTCTTCGAATAACCTTGGGTAATGCTATCTCATCTCTTCCTTAGTCCGAGCCATTCCTGTGCTTCAACTGCACACGCACTAGTGGAACCACTTTATTCCTTAATCTCTTCTCCTTCCGATCAAGTGTTGCCACTGGCTGCTCTACATAATTGAGCCGGTCATCCACTTCGATATCATCGAGTGGTACAATCATATCTTTATCAGCTAAGCACTTTCTCAGATTAGATACATGGAATATAGGATGAATCCCGCTCAACTCATCTAGCAATTCTAAGCAATAGGCCACCTCTCCTACTCGAGCAATGATTTGGAAAGGTCCTATGTACCTCGGGCTTAGCTTACCTTGCTTCCTGAACCGGATAATTCCCTTCTAAGGTGAGACCTTTAAAATAACTTGATCGCCCACCATGAATTCAATCGGTCTACGTCTGTTATCGGCATACAACTTTTGCCTATCCTTTGTTATCTTCATAAAGGCCTTGATCTTTTCCAACTTTTCAGTTGTAGCCTCGATCATCTCAAGGCTCCCCAACTCTTTCAATCCAATATCACCCCAACATACAGGTGTCCTACACCTACTACCGTATAGCTTCTCGTAAGGTTGAATACCAATACTGGCATGATAACTGTTATTGTACGAGAACTTAGCTAACGGTAAGTGATCATCCCAACTTCCTCCAAAATTGATCACGTATGCTCAAAGCATATCCTCGAGCGTCTGGATCGTCCTCTCCGATTGACCATCTATTTGAGGATGATAAGCCGTGCTAATATGTTGCCTCGTCCCTATCGCATCGTGAAATCTCTTCCAAAACTTGGATGTAAACCGAGTGTCGCCATCAGACATGATAGACACCGGTAAACCATGACGAGCTACAATCTCCTTAATGAACAGAACTACCAATCTCTCGGATGAATACGTCTCGCGGATCGGTAGGAAGTGAGCACTCTTCGTCAGGCGATCAACAATCACCCAAATGGTATCGTACCCCCTCGTCGTGCGGGGTAGCTTAGTAATAAAATACATGGTGATGTGCTCCCACTTCCACTCGGGTATATCCAACGGTTGGATCTTCTCGTATGGATTCTGATGCTCTGCCTTCACTTGCAAGCAAGTAAGGCACTTACCCACATACTCCACCACGTCGCTCTTCATTCCCGCCCACTAATAATCTTTCTTCATATCTTGGTACATCTTCATGGCACCAGGATGAATGGATATCGAGTCTTATGAGCTTCATCAATAACTCGTCCCCTTCGTATCGGGGGATCCATATTCGTCTATTTCAGGTCCTGACACCGTGAGTGTTCTCACCTAACTTTGTGACTAGCCCTCTCATCCTTTCAGAGTTAAGACGGTCTTCTTTCAACGCCTCATCTTGAAACTCTCTGACTTGCGAAATCACATCCGAGATCATCACTAACTGATATGCCTTCACCCTAATCGGCTCGGGTCTCTCCTTTTGACTAAGGGCATCGACCACCACGCTGGCCTTACCCGGATGGTAATGGATCTCACAGTCGTAATCTTTGATAAGCTCTAACCATATCCTTTGCCTCATGTTGAGTTCCTTTTGCTCGAAGAAATATTTTAAGCTCTTATGGTCCGTGAAGATTGTGCACTTCGTCCCGTATAAGTAGTGCCTCCAAATCTTCAACGTGAAGACCATAGCAGCTAACTCTAAGCCATGAGTAGGGTAGTTGACTTCGTGGGTTTTCAACTGTCAGGATGCATAGGCTATTACCCTTCCACGTCGCATCAACAAGCAACCTAGTCCCGAATAAGATGCATCCAAATACACCACTAAGTCTTCACTCCCTTTGGGTAATGTCAAGACAGGAGCTTGAGTCAACCTCGTCTCTAACTCCTCAAAAGCACTCTCCTGTTCTCGACCCCATATAAACTTCACATCCTTGCGAGTCAATTTAGTCAAAGGTGAGACTATCATGGAAAAGTCTTGTATAAATCTTCTGTAATAGCCCACCAAACCCAAGAAACTACGGATCTCGGATAACATATTTGGAGACTTCCATTGCATCATCTCCTCAACCTTCGCCGGGTCAACCATAATTCCTTTAGCATTCACCACATGACCCAAAAATTGAACCTCGCGCAACGAGAAAGCACACTTAGATAATTTAGCATACAACTTCTCTCTTCTAAGTGTATCCAACACTTCCCGAATGTGACTGGCATGTTCTCCCTCGCTCTTTGAATAAATCAGGATATCATCAATGAACACAATTACTGATTTATCTAACATTGGCTGACACACTCTGTTCATTAAATCCATAAAGGCAGCTGGCGTGTTAGTCAAACCGAAAGACATAATGAGAAACTCGTAGTGTCCATAACGCGTGCGAAAAGCTGTCTTAGGGATATCTCGCTCCTTTACTTTCAACTAATGGTAACCAAATCGAAGATCTATCCTCGAGAACCAACAGACACCTTGAAGCTAATCAAACAAGTCATTAATCCTTGGAAATGGATACCGATTCTTCACCGTCAACTTGTTTAACTCTCGGTAGTCTATACACATCCTCATACTACCATCTTTCTTCTTCACAAACAAGACCGAAGCACCCCACGGAGAGATACTCTGTTGAATGAATCCTTTATCCATTAAGTCCTGCAGTTGATCCATGAGTTTCTTCATCTCAGTCGGAGCTAATCGATATGGTGCTTTAGCAACGGGTTGAGCACCGGGTATCAGATCAATCTGAAACTCAATCTCATGATCTGATGGCACGCCTGGTAAGTTTTCTAGGAACACGTCTGGGAAGTCACATACCACTGGTACATCGGACAATTGTGGTACTGACGCGTCCATATCATTTATGTAGGCTAGATAGGCACTACATCCACATCTCATGTATTTCCATGCCACCGCCATCGAAATCAACTTTGGAACCGTAGTGATGCGATCACCGTAGACCGTCACCGAGCTTCCGTCGGGCGCAACTAATCGAATTAGCTTCTTACGACACACGATGTTTTACTCATAGGTTGCTAATCACTCCATGCCTAGTACTACATCAAATCCACCTAGGGGCGTCACATGTAATTTAGCAGAAAACCTATGACCTTCTAGTTCTATGGCATAGTCCTCTATCATATAAGTAATCCTGGTAGACTTATCACTAACAGTTTCCTCATCGAATGGTTTATCAATACTTCTACTACTAACAGGCAACATAGCACAGAAAGTAGTAGAAATAAAACTCATACTAGGACCAGAATCAAATAACACAGAGGCACAAGTTTACTTTACTGGAAACATAGCTGACACGACATCGAGATCCTCTATGGCCTCCTCCCACGTCATCGTGAAGGCTATAGCACTCGCCCTTTGTCCTCCATCCTCTGGCTTCTTCTTCATCCCAGATCCTTCGGCCCGTGGCTTATTGTTGTCCCTGCGCACATGGCCCTCCTCGCCACAGTTACAACATCATATAACTCCACACATCTTTGCCACATGACCGGGCTTTCCACACTTGAAGCACACATTCAATCCCCATTTACACTCACCAGAGTGCTCTCTCCCACATTTGTTACACTTCTTTATCCCCGAACTAGATGACACCACCCTACGGTCATCCACTCTCCTCCGTTTGCTGTTTAGCGTGAAACCACCACGCCTGAACCTTTTCCTGCCCCAGCCTTTGTAACCATCACCCGTCCTCTTCACCTTGACTACTGCCACCTCCTTCTCATCATAGAACCTACCCTCCAGGTCTACCACCGATCGAAAGGTACCCCGCCGGGCAGCAATGAAATGCCTGCGGACGTTGGCTGGCAATCTCTGAATGTACTTCTTGATATTCCTCAACACCAGCGTCACTTGATCCGGCACCAACCTTGCTATCTCATTAAACTTGGTGGTGTATTGTTGGTGTGTAATGGTGCCTGCCTCCAGCTGTTGGAACTCCCTCTCTATTTTGTCGAGTTCCCGGTGAGGACAGAATTTCTCAATCACCAGCTTCTTCAATTCTGACCACCTCATCCGGCTAATGGCCTTGCTACCCTCAGCATGGATAATATTGTTCCACCAACACAGAGCCGAATCAACAAATGAGTAAGCAACAAACTTCACCTTCTGATCCTCCCTACACTTACTAATCTTCAGTACTGCTTCCATCTCCCTCACCCATCGGTGAGCAGCAGCAACACTGCCATTCCCATCAAAAGTCAGGGGCTTGCATCTTTGAAACCCCATAGTTACAGCCTCGTGCAGTTTCTTACACAGCTTCTTCCTCCTCCTCCTCACTCAAGACAGACGTCTCAGTCTCTGTTTGTTCTCCTTATCTCCCGGTGGTCCTCCTCCTTTCCTTTCTCTCATCCTCCTTCATAGCTTTGATCACTTTAGTCATTACAGACGGTAGAATCGTCTGCATGATTTGATGGACTTCCTCCACTACTACCTCCTTCACCGAGGCCCTCAAGTTTGCACTTTCGTCTACACCCTCATACTGATGAACCTCAGGATCAGCAGGGGTCGTCTCAATATCTTTAGCCTAGTTCCTCATAACACGCGGTTCAACACCACATCCACCATGCATCCCACCTAGAAGCCTTAGACGATCTACCTCCATCCATTTTCTAATCACTATAAGATCCAAACACTAACACGGTCATTCAAGGTAATGGCTTAGTTCATGTTGAGTATAATAAGTTCCTAATTACAGTGGCCAGTTGTGATTAGCCACTTACATTACTCTTCATACCCCAAGCATTTCCTATCCTGATTACATCAGTATCTAAATCTACTAAGAGCACGTAATCACATAGTACACGCACATAACACTGACTGAGATAAGAAATACCTGATGGCACGTAGCTACTCGGGCTGGCATCCCTACCTTTGTCCTATTTTTAGTTTAAGTTTAGGTTTTTAAAATAATTTACCCAATTCACTTAAACTTTGGCTCTGATACCAACTTGTAAGGCCCCGTTCCCGGAGAACTCACAGTTGGTCATTCATACCACTAAACATACATATTACTATACATTTCATAAAATATCACAGCGTAAGTTATTAACAAAAACCATTCATTTCATTGATAAATATTGATGTTATGCAATACAACATTGTTCAACTACAAAAGGAACTTTCACTGATTGCATTACAAAACAACAATAATAACATGTGTGAATGGATGCCCATCTTGCCCTGCCGAGTAGCCTCCCCGCGTGCCATCCTCAGCAATCATTACCTGCCAACTAAAAATGCATAAAAGATAGTATTGCTGATTGAGTTCTAGTTTTATAAGTATCAAAATACTTTATACGTTTCGTACATAAAAATGCTCTTTTCCTTAAAGTACTTCCTTTACTCTCACACATGTTCATTCATTATCACACGTATTCGATCGTTTCATACTTTACCATTTCCTTCGTTTCGTACTTTATCTCTATCGTTCGTTTCGTACTTTATCTTCATCGTTCGTTTCGTACTTTATTATTATCTTTCACTGATTCTAGATCCTGTCAAGCTTTTCCTCCATCGTGGCATGAAGCTACGATTTTCGGGGTCCAATGACAAGGATCCCATTTCGTACTTTATCTTTATCTTTGACTGATTCTAGATCTTGTCAAGCTTTTACCCCATCGTCGCACGAAGCTATGATTTCCGGGGTCGAATGACAAGGATCCTGTTTCGTACTTTATCTTTATCTTTCACTGATTCTAGATCCTGTCAAGCTTTTCCCCCATCATGGCACAAAGCTACGATCTCCAGGGTCGAATGATAAGGATCCTGTTTCGTACTATGGGTTCAGTCACCAAGACTGACCCCCCCTCCCTGTGTGTGAACCCTCACGGGTTAAAATCACACGTTATAAGACACACAGTTGAGCTAACAACTCTCAAAGAGTTGTGATCCTCCTTTAAATCTGCTTGCAAGCCTTTTCATTCTTTCATTATCTTTCACTTTTCATCTTTGTTATCTTTCACTTCGTTAGTTATACTTTACGTTTATTCATACATTCATTACACTATGTAAAGTCATAAATAATACTTAACGTATATTATAATATATATATATATATATATATATATATATATATGTTTTGTAAATCATTAAAAGATAACACTTTATACTTATATACATATCACACATTCATCATCACATCATACATGTTACAAGCATCAACCCTCACATATTCATGCTTAGAATAGTCCAAAACAGTCCAATAGTCAAACTAGGGTCAAACCCTAAAATTCTATTTTTCCTTAAAATCTCAGAAAATTTTCTAAGTGCTGGGCGCATGGGAACTATTTAGGCGCATGAGGACTGTTTGGGCGTTTCTTCACTATGCAGGCGCATGAGCCAATACTTAACCATTTCTCACTTAGGCGCATGAGCCACTTGGGAACATAGGCACTATTTAGGCGCATGACCCTATACTTAGGCGTTTTAGCCAAAACTTAGGCGCATGAACTTACACTTAGAAATTCTAAGGCATTTTCTAGGCGCATGAGCTACTGTTTGGGCGCATCATCATATACTTAACTTTCTAGGTCATATTTTCAGGCGCATGTGCCCTGTTTGGGCGAATGACCTTACTTGAAATGTTCTAAAGCAAAAATATCAGGCACATGGGCCCTGTTTGGGCGCATGAGCACCTACTTACATGTTTCTCTGTGGTTTTTCAATCCCAAACATCATCATAACCTGCTCTAAGCTTGTTAACCTCATTCTAAACCTCAAACATGCATTTACAACCATAAAACATCAACATACAAACATACATACATACGGTTATATACATAACAATTGTAAAAATGGTTTTGCATTCATTTTCATCCCCAAAACTTTTAAAACAGGTGAAAACCAGGGTCTAGAAACTCACCTAAGTTGCTCTCAAGCTTAATCCTTTCAACTTGAACTTTTCAAATGTTTCTAACACCTAAACAAGTCCAAAAACACATACCCAAACACATTCATACACACAAGAACATGTATAAACTGATTTTATGGCCAAAAATCCCTAAAAACTAACTCTATTACACTAAATTTGCTTACCTTATACGAATTCAGTTGTTTCCTCCCTCTAGAACCGAAGCTCTTTTGCTTTCTCTCTCTAAAAAGTCGAGTAGTGGGTGTAGCAGGGTAGTGTGGGCGGCCGTACCACCTTTTAAACAAAATAATAATATTATTTTGTCCTTTTTACACTTTAACCCTTCTATTTGTGCTTCTTTTTCATTCTATCAAGATACTTTTTTTCCCTTCTTCTTATTTATTTTTCTTTAAATGATAAAATTTCCGGGTGTTACATCAGTTCATCATTCGAAGAACATTATCAAGGTAAATCATAAGATAGAATATCAAAAATTAACTGTTTGATCCTTAAGTATCACCGAACCCTTCGAATTCTTATGTTTGAATTTTCATTATGCCCCAATTTTCTTATCTTTTGAGCAGATGGAAAATAGATATGCCAAGGAACACAATGTTTGTGTGTTCCTTAACTCCAAGGACCCTATAGCTGAAGGATGTATGACATCATCAACTACTTGAGGAGGTCAAGGCTCTTCTATGCGTTATCTGCTGATGCAATCATCTATCAGTCTCACATAATTGATTTTTGGAATACAGCAAGGATAGAAGAGGAGAGAAATGATTTGGTGATTCATTCGACTATTAGAAATAAAGGATTGAGGATCAATGAAAGGACAGTTAGGAGACTACTTGAGCTGGGAGAACAAGAAGAGGGCCATCCTGATATGTTTGAGCATGAGTACATAGAGAGAATATTTGAGCTGATGGGATATGATAGTGATTGCAATAATGGAGAAATCAAAAAGGGAAGATTGTGCAAAACCTACAGATTTTTATGCCACGCGTACTTAAAGTGCATATCTAACAGGAAATTTGGGTTAGACAGATTTTCTAGGCATATATCATATAGGATCATTGGTATATTTAAGGGGAGAAGGTACAACTATGCCAAATGCATCTTTGGATGTTTATATGATAAAAAAACAGGGTACATAAAGCTGACAAGATGTACATGTACCCTAGATTCATACAACTGGTCATATATGATGTCTTGCCAAGCATAGAAAAGAGAAGGAGATGTTTTTGTGCAAGCTCATTTGGGGAGATCAGTACTAAACAAGATAAGTGGGAAGTATGAAGGAGCAGATATGCAAATGTTTGCACATGTACTAGATGAAAATGCAGACATCCCACGAGAACTTATCTTCATTGATCAGCAATAAGAAAAAGAACAACATGTTGATTCCCCTGCACCAACTGAACAAGCATCACACTCTCCACCACCATCTCCTACTCATCATCAACCATTATCACCACCAAGTGAACAGAGACAACCCATATCTCCTTCCCAGTCACAAACATCAGTAAACACTACTGAAACTGAACCCTTCTCACCAGCAAGTGAACATACCTAGCCTCTTTAACTTTCCCAATCTCAATCATCTCTCAACACTGCAACAACAGAACCCCTTTAACCTAATCTTAATCAACCATCTCCTTAACAAGAACCACCACAAATTCAAATTTCTCCATTTATTGAATCCAACTCAACCATAGAAAGCCCTGCACCCACTGAAGTGATCAATTTTAAAGATGATCATGATGATGTGCAAGATGGTGTAACAAAAGAAATATGTTTATAAGTTAAGAAGGAACAAGAAAAGAGGTTGAACATGATATAACTCATGCTGAACATCAAGCTGAGGGTGGAGATGGTTTTGTTGATATCATAGCCTATAATGAGGATGATTTGAAAGAATTCTTGTTGCTAAGTACAACAATCTCATCAGCAAAACAAACAAAAGATTAGGGAGGCTAAGAGAATTGCAGGGGTTATTATAACAAAAGGATGTTAAACTGGCTCAACAAGAAGCATCAATTAAACGGCTAAGAGAAGATGCACAAATAGATAATAAAGTGATTGGTGCACTCATCAGTTGGTGGCTGAGTTAAAAGAATCAGTTGAAAGGAAAAGAAAAGAAAAAGAGCAGCTTATTGTAGAGATAAACAAAGCCAAAAATACTATCTCTGAATAAGCTGGTCTAGTGAAAACAAAAGATGAGGAGATTGATGCCTTGAAGATAAAGATATCTACTCTTGAATCAGTTGCTCATCAATAAACAACAAAAGACTCTGCTAAAAGTTCAAAATCAATAATCCAATATAGCAGAAAAAGACAATACTTAGGAAAAGTTCAAAGGGAGGTCATAGAGGTTAAAGACTCCCCTAAGAAAGCTAAAATAGTATCTCCCAAGCACACTCCTTCAGTAGATGTATCTACTTTGAAGCCAATTCAACATAATGAATTAGAGAGTGATGCTGAGTGGGAATAATTAACTAAGATTGAATCTCCCAAGGATGAAAAAGAATCAAAATCTGATGAGTTGCTATCTACTGAACATATTCTTGAAGAAAGACCTCAATCCTTAATGTTCATGACCTTATCAATAATGGATTTCCATATGACTTACTTGAAAAGATGAACATGTTTGAGATGAAGAAAATCCTCAAAGAATTTGAGATAGCAAGATTCATGCTCCCTGTATGCAAGTATGAAACATTCACCAAATTCCAATCTATTTAGAAGATCAAACAAGATCTGGGTCACTATGACACAGGTAAGCTCAACAAATACAATATGACTTGTTGGTTGTAATGCCACAACTACAAGTTGCATGAATTGAAAGGAAGATCAATGGCTGAACAAAGGAAGATGATGGAATATCTCATGAAGGTGGAGTTGGAAACAGGACTAAAATTTAGAACAGAAGCTCTAAACCCTGCCTATGCTCATCAAGAAAAATCTGATCCTGCTATGCCAGTTGTAGTAGAAAGTAAAGATAGGCACAAGGGCAAAGAAAAACTGATCAAGGAGCCAAGAGATATGATTCCAGGCAAAATATGGCCTCTTGGTACAACAATCAGAGAATCACATATGAAAAATCAACCTTGATTCAACTGTATGATCATCTCACAACTCCCAGTTCTGCTGAGGAAAACAAGATCATAGCCTGAAAATATGATCCAGACTAGGATTGTGCAGTTATAAAGAGGGCATCTGGGATGATACAATACTTGCCAATGATTGTATCAATCATATCACTTCGAGATGATGATATATCTGACCTCCAAAGCTTACATATCACCAACTATCTAATCAATCCGAGAGGAAGAGATTTCTCTATGACTATTGGAAAGTTGAGAACAAAATTTAAAGATGATGTGTTGAAGGAAGCTAGAAGAGAAGATAATGAAAACAAAAGAAGGAAACAAAGACAAAGAAGGTCACAATCCAGCTCCTCCAATCTTGTAGATGATGAATTCCTAAAAAGAGTTGGATATGCAAACAGGAGCACAACAACAATCAAGAATAATGATAGAAATCAATATACATATCCCATCACAAAATGAGGATATGTGGAAAGAACGAAAGAGCTTGTGCTACTCAGGAATGAAACAAAGAAGAAAGCTCAAAGCATAAGACTGTTTGACCGAATGGAGATCAAACTGCTTCATCCAAGCTATACTTCATACCCCCATGACAAATATTTCCCAAAGCTGAATAATAAACATTCTCAATGTGACATATGCTTATATGTGCACATGATTCAAGTGGTAGATAAAATGCATGCCAAGGACTACAAATAAAGAAGACTTGAGGCTGGTCAGCTGCTGGGATCTGAAGTTCCATCTGTGAATTAAGAATCACTGGACATGATGAGCAAGAGATTGTCAACAATAAAAGTGCGATGCCTACACTGACAATAGAAGATATGTTTGGTCTTAGTTTTGACACTTTAATGAACATCAGCAGAATGCTGATTAAGTACAAATATGATGATCAAAAGGAAGAAGTCTCCTACTTTAACAAAAAGATTGTAGCAAGAGTCAAGGAGTTGTCAAGCTTGAAGAGTTGATTACAAGTTGCTAAGCCTAAGGGGGAGTATTTATAGATCTAGAGTCAATAGGCCTAGATTCATTGTATAGGCTTAGAAATTTAATTCACCTTTTTGTAGTAAACTCTTGTACGTATTTATCTTTTTTGTATGCAATATATGTATAGGTTAACCCAATAACTATGTGCATATGTGTGACTGTAGGAAGAACATCATACTTAGTCAATTTTGAAAATTGACTAAGTGTGAGAACTATCTACGGATGAACAATCTGTATTTCCGTAGATGTTCTGCTGGAACAACAAGGAATTATGGATCCGAGGATCTTCTACGGAAGAACAACTTGTTGCGGATGAAGTCCCAAGTGACTGACTCCTATGGAAGACCAAGTACTATGGAAGGCTAAACTCGTATAGAAGACCAAAGTCCTACAGAAGGCTCAAGTCCTATGAAAGACCAAAACACTTGCATGTACGTCTCCAGGTACATCAAGTCAACAAATCAATCTCACTAAAGTGATGTCATAAAGTCAACATCTGTGGATGACTTCACTTTAGTCAAAAATCATCCCATCAAGAATATTCTCTGAGTAACTTTCTTATCACGATAAGAAAGTTACTGTTACCATAACAGTAAATCCCTGACCCTATAACTATAAGACATAGGTGCACACTTTTAGGAACCGATTGCTACCGATCATAACCTAAGAACAAACCCTAGCAACCCTAACATCAACCATAACAATAGACACCAATACATCATTAGAACACTAGCAATCAACAATTGCAATCAATCAATCATCATTTGTTTAATTGTAATCATTATTAAGTATTAGTGGAAAACATTTATGAAGATCAAGAGTAGGTTGGACTCACCATAGTTGTTAGGTTCTTTTGGTTATGTATGTAATAGGTTTAATGTTAGTTTATTTCTACAATGTAATTGTGATTTTGTGTTTAGTATAGTTTCTATGACCCAACGAAACTACAAGCCAAACTATAGTTTCGCTCATAGTCAGCGGATTTAGGTCACCCAACGAAACTGTGTTTCGCAGCCGGGTGAAACTAAGCTGTGGTCAGGGCAGTTTCGCTGTCAACTGGCACCGAAACTATAAACTGCCTATATATTGTAGAGATCAAACTTTATATAAAAGTTTTGCACAACCCTAATACGAATATTCTTCGTTGCAATTCTATTCTTATTCACTTTTTGGCTGGAAATCACTTTGTTATTCATCTTTGAGCCTTTGTTTGGTCTTATGATTATGGTTTTGGCTATCTTTGTTATATTTGAAAACCATTGTTTAGATTGTTGTTTGAGTCACATTACAGTAGGATTATAGAGTGTTATTCATCATTTGCACTGATTTTTTGATCATGTTGGACCAACAATATGCTATCAGATCCTTAGTGCTCTTGATTTGTTGAGGTTTTAGAAGGATTTTTGAGAAAAACACTGTTTTATTAACTTTAGATCTTTTAGTGTGTGGTTCTAGTCTGAAAATTTATTGGAAAACATCTGTTTTGGGCATAGGAAGATAGCCTAATCATCCAATCATCAATTAATGTTGATTTGGGTGACTTCTGGTTGATTTCTTGCACATAAAGTCGAACAGAAGCATCCAGCAAAACTGTGGGTTACTTCCAGCGAAACTTCAACAGTCCAGCGAAACTATAGCTTCTTTGATTCATTGTAGATTGTTTTTAATTCCTAGCAAAACTACTCCTCTTTGAACGAAATTTCCCTTCACTTTGTTGCTAGAACAAGCGAATGTGTTGCCGAAATTATCATCAAAATGAAAGATCTACTAGTTTTAGCAAACTTACCAGCGAAACTAGGTTTCTTGAAGCACTATTCTAGCGAAACTGCTGCTCATCTACCGAGCGAAATTCCCAGCGAATCTACCAGCTAAGGAGGTCAAGGAGAAGAAGAAGGCTGAGGAGGTTGAGAAGAAGAAGAATTGTTTGGTAGAGGGTGAGAAGAAGATGACTGTTGGTGTAACTCATGAGACTAGGAAAGAGAGCCAAGTTGAAAAGAGCGAAGTGAAGCATGATTTGAGTGATGAATACATCGAAGAGGAAATTGAGATGGAAGAAGACAGGAATAAAGCTTTGGAGGAGAAAGAGCGCAAAAAGAATACTCTGGTGTGCCAATGCGAGAAGGCCCTAGCTGCTGAAAAGGTAGTTATGGGTCTACCATATGAGGTAATCCAAGACATGTGTTCTCCTCCATGCAAAATCCATTTATTTGGAGTTTACAAAGCTAACAGATTATTGTTAGATAATGAAAAGGAATTAAAACAAATAAATAAGGAACTTAAAACAAATGAGTCTAAATATTTTATCAAGTTAAATGATGCTTTGAAAGAAAATGAGTATTTAAAAAGAAATCTTTTGGAAAGAAATGTTGAAATAAATGCTTTAACTGAATGTGTGGCACTTGCCGAATTTGAAACAAGCAAATTAAAATCCAAACTTGAAAAATGGACAATTTCAAGGATGAAACATGAGGACCTTTGCAAAAGGCAACAGGGGGCTAGAATTAAGACTGTTTTGTGATGTGAAGAGACCACTCATGTTTATCATCCTCCAAGTACTTATTGTTATTCCCTTATACCTATACCTCATCTAACAAATGAATTAATTCAGAATGATACTAATAGTTTGTATGCAGGTTTAGAATTAGTAAACGATAAGGAGATTTGAGAGAAATACGGTTATGGTGCCAGTAGTGGTTTGGGAAGCTCTAGTAGTAGCATTTACGATTCTAAAAAGTCTTTGATAGATGTTAGTTTGAGTAGATTTATATCTCAAAAGTCTATTATAGACAACGCCATGTGTAGTTCTAGTTCTAATCCAACTTGTTCGTCATCAGCTGTTTCCAAATTAACTCATGATGTTTCTAATGCTTGTGTTAATGAGAGAAATGTTTGTTCAAATGAAGCTTCACACAGACGTACAGACACAAATTGCTTTGAAAAATTTATTTCTCATCCTATCCCATCTTTTACACCAATTCGGATTTCAACACCTAATGAAACAGAGCCAACTTCCCCAGTCGTAAAAACTATTCATGAAACTAAATCAGAATCGGCTAAAATTAAGGCCACAAAAGAATGATTAAAAGAAGTATCTGATTCTTGCAACAATTCAGATTCATATGTGTCGGAATGTGATAAAGAAATTGTAACTGATCAGGCTCCAGTTTTAACTTATAAGACAAAAGGTGTAAAATCCCATTGTTTTAAATGTGGGAAGGATGATCATGTAATCAAACATTTTCCTAAGCATGTTAATAAAACTATACATAATAGTTCTTTAGGAAATAGATTAAATCACCTTGTAAATAATTTCTTCTGTAAAAAGTCTTCTATTACAAGACCTAAGTTTATTCAAACTTGGTTCCCGATTTCTAAATCTTAATAATTCTTTTGTTCAAATGCCAGGATCATTCAAGGAAAACTGTCAACAGTCTCTAGCACGTTGATAGTGGATGTTCCTGGCATATGACTGGGTTAAAGGACCTTCTCACCAATTATCGAATAATAAATAAAGGATATGTGGCCTTTGCCGTGTAAGGACCCGTTCCCGGGCACCTCACAGTTGGTCATTCATCGCACATAAAACATACAATTAATTAAAACATCGCAGTGGAAATTGACTTAAAACCATTTCATATATATTAATGACCACTTTTGTAAAGTAATACAATACGGTTAAAGTTACAAAATATTATAATTTCATTACATCACAAAAATGCCACTGTTAAAAGAATGGATGCCATCCCAAAAATGCCAAGTAGCTGCCCCGTGCCATCCTCAACAACTTTTACCTGCCAACTGGAAAACACATCAAAGTCATCGTTGCTGACTGAGTTCTAGTTTTATAAATAAAATACTTTAATTTCGTTAAAACCTTTCTTTACTTTCATACGTGATCATACATCATACGTACAGATAGAGAATATTACTTTTAACTTTCTTTATCATTCATTATGCATCATCATATTCATAGCATGCTTTTGTTTCATGCTTTTTGTTAACATTCACTTACTTTCGTTCTCATTCTTTCGGATGTACTCATTATCATTCTTTTACTTTCGTACTTGTTTTCTTTCTTTCTTTCTTTCTTTAGTACGTTACGTCATTCTTTTACATTCTTATGGATTGATGAACAATACCCCGAATATTGTGCACGAAGCTGATGCTGGACCTGTGGTAATTAAACCACGAACATTGTGCACGAAGCTGATCCAGTCACCTAGGACAAGTTGTCTCTCCCATTCATTCAAACCAATTGGTCCTACCCCGATTGTGCACGAAGCTGATGCTGGACCTGTGGTAATTAAACCACGAACATTATGCACGAAGCTTATCCAGTCACCTAGGGCATACCAAAGGGCCTTGTCAATTTCAATGATTGACCCTGTGTGCATCCTTTGGTGTAGCTAACCCGCATCACAGTTGAGCTAACGACAACATGATCGTGCACCACCTTTCATTTTGCTTGCAAGCCATTCTTTCGTTCATTACGTTTTACTTTTCATCATTATTATCTTTCATTTCGTTACGTTCTTTCATTCATTCGTCATACTACGTAAAATAATAACATAATATATAACTCATTTTACAACATATTAATAATACGTTTAATCATCATTAAAAGATAACATGTTATACATAACGTACATCATTCATTCATTTCATAACCCTAAGACATTCCATAATCATGCCTATAATGGGTAATTATTGCCAATAAGTCAACTTGGTCAAAGTCCTATACTTTCTGTTTTTCCTGAAATTCCAGAAAATATTCTAAGTGTCTAGGCGTATGGGCACTATTTGGGTGTTTCTGCCCTGTTCAAACGTTTTTTCACCATGCAGACGTCTAGACTTACACCTGGTCATTTTCGCTTAGACTCATGGGCCTATTTAGGCGCATGGGCACTATTCAGGCGTTTGAGCCTACACTTGGTCAATCTGGTCAATAAACTAGATGGTTGGGCACTATTCAGCCACATGGGCCTGACTTAGACGCATGGGCACTTAGGCGGTTGGGCACTGTTTAGGTGTTTGGACTATTGGGCGGTTGGGAACACTTAGAAAATTAAACCATTGGATGCATGAGTTACTGTTCAGACGTTTGAGCAACTAACTTTTACTAATCAGCCTATTTTCAATCCCAAATTCACATCTAACATGTTCTAAGCTTAGTTCTTACATTTAAGCAACAAAATACATACTTAGTCATAACCATAACATTGTTTACACCCAAAACATACACCCACCTACATACACCTTCACACACACATACGGGTAGAAATTTATTTCTATAAAAACATACACACATACATTTTCCAGCCTCAAAGTTGTTAAAAACATGTTTAAAAGCGGGTTCTAGAACTCGCCATAGCTCCTTTCGGGTTTGAACCCTTCTCGTGTTTAACACCTAAAAACCACACACACACACCCGAACATACAATAACACTTTTAAGCATATGACCGAGACAAGAAGTATTTATAACATCAAAAAACCAAGAATTCTTACCAAAAAATTTGAATTCTCCTATCTCTTCTACAATCTTTCGAGAGTTTTCTGCTCTCTCTCTTATAACATCAAAAAACCAAGAATTCTTACCAAAAAATTCAAATTCTCCTGCCTCTTCTACAATCTTCCGAGAGTTTCCCACCTCTTACCAAAAAATTCAAATTCTCCTGCCTCGTCTACATCAAAAAACCAAGAATTCTTACCAAAAAATTCAAGTGTGCAGGCAAGAGTGGGCGGCCATGCCAACTTTTGTACCAACTTTTTGATATTTTTGCCTTTTCGACACTTTTAACCCCTCTACTTGGGTTAACTTACATTTTCTTTATTTTCCTTTACTTTTATTCTTTCTTCATATCTTTAAAATTAACCAGGTGTTACAAGTCCACCCCCTTATATAGGTTTCATCCCTGAAACCTGTTATTCCTCAAACAGATGAGGGTAATACTGCCTCATCTCTCCTTTAATCTCCCATGTAGACTCGTATCTATTCCTGTGCTTTCACTATACTCACACAAGAGGAACCACTTTATTCCTTAACATCTTCTCCTTACGATCAATGATTGCCACTGGTTGCTCCACGTAATTGAGCCGTTCATCCACTTCGATGTCCTCCAGTGGTACAACCATATCCTTGTCTGCTAAACACTTCGGCAGATGAGATAGATAGAATGTCGGGTGAATTCCGCTTAACTCATCTGGTAGTTCCAACCTATAGGCCATATCTCCTACTCGAGCAATTATTCGGAAAGGTCCTATATACCTTGGGCTCAACTTTCCCGCTTTCTAAACCGAATGATACCCTTCCAAGGTGAGACTTTTAACATAACCCTATCACCCACCTGGAACTCAATCGGTCTACGCCGTTTATCAGCATACAACTTTTGCCTATCTTTGGCTACCTTCATGAAGGCTTTAATCTTTTCGAGCTTTTCGGTCGTAGCTTCAATCACCTCAATACTTCCCAACTCTTTCTGACAAATGTCACCCCCGCAAACGGGTGTCCTACATCTTCTACCATATAACATCTCGTATGGCGGCATGCCAATGCTGGCATGATAACTGTTGTTGTAAGAGAATTCTGCTAATGGTAGATGGTCATCCTAACTTCCCCCAAAATCGATCACGCATGCTCGAAGCATGTTCTCAAGTGTCTGGATCATCCTCTCAGACTGACCGTCCGTTTGAGGTTGATAAGCCGTGCTGATGTGTAGCCTCGTCCCCATCAAATCGTGGAATTTCTTCCAAAACTTAGATGTAAACCGTGTGTCATGATCAGATACAATAGACACCGGTACGCCATGACGAGCTACAATCTCTTTGATAAATAAATCCGCGAGTCTCTCAGAGGAATGCGTCTCTCGGATCAGTAGGAAGTGAGCACTCTTCGTCAAATGACTGACTATCACCCATATAGCATCATACCCTTTCGGGGTACGTGGTAACTTCGTAATGAAGTCCATGGTGATGTGGTCCCACTTCCACTCGGGTATATCCAATGGTTGGATTTTCCCGTACGGCTTCTGGTGTTCCGCCTTCACTGGTAAACAAGTAAGGCATTTACTCACATACTCTACCATATCACGCTTCATACCTGGCCACCAATAATCCTTTTTCATATCATGATACATCTTGTGGCACCGGGATGAATGGAGTATCGAGTCTTGTAAGCCTCATCCATGATCTTGCCATGTAAATCCCCGTAACGAGGAATCCACATTCGTCCGAATCGGGTTCTAACACCAAGAGTATTTTCACCCAACTCCGTGACTAGACCTCTCATCCTTTCAGAGTTAAGGCGATCTTCTTTCAAAGCCTCGTCTTGAAACTCCTTAACCTGTGTCATCACATCAGAGGTCATAATCAACTGATATGCTTTCACTCGAATCGACTCGGGTCTTTCCTTTCGGCTAAGGGCATCTGCCACCACGTTGGCCTTCCCTGGATGGTAATGGATCTCGCAATCGTAATCCTTTATGAGTTCCAACCATCGCCTCTGCCTCATGTTCAAATCCTTCTGCTTGAAGAAGTACATCAAGCTCTTGTGGTCTGTGAAGATTGTGCACTTCGTACCGTATAAGTAGTGTCGCCAAATCTTCAACGCGAAAAACACAACAGCTAGTTCTAGATCGTGCGTGGGATAGTTGACTTCGTGGGTTTTCAGCTGTCGGGATGCGTAGGCAATCTCCCTTACACGTTGCATCAATACCCAACCTAGCCCAGAATAAGAAGCATTCGAATATACCACTAAGTCTTCACTACCTTCGGGTAATGTCAAAACATGAGCTTGTGTTAATCTCGCCTTTAACTCCTCGAAAGTATCCTCCTGTTCTGGACCCCACACGAACTTTACGTCCTTGCGAGTCAGTTTAGTCAAAGGTGAGGCTATCTTGGAAAAGTCTTGGATAAATTTCCTTTAGTAGCCCGCCAATCCCAAGAAGCTACGAATCTCGGATGGCGTCTTTGGAGACTTCCATTGCATCACAGCCTCAACCTTTGCCGGGTCCACCATGATT
>BJCO01795510.1:0-10890 GCA_018326465.1 Flaveria floridana | reverse complement strand
CTTATTCGGATTAATCGGATATCCGAATAATCCGAATAACCCGAATAAAAAAAGTGTGATATCCGAAATCCGATCCGAAATCCGAATAAGGAATTCGGATTCGGATGAGATCCGATCCGAATATCCGAATAAGGATTCGGATCGATTTATTCGGATTCGGATATGGATCGGATTTCGGATATTTTCGGATATCGGATTTTTTGAACACCCCTACTTACACCATCCTTATTGCACACGGTGGGCTACATCACTGTGTATCTATTCGTCTTCATGTACGTACGAGCCAAGGTATTTGAACCTAGACGCCTGTGGGACCTCCATGCCCTGGATACTGATTTGGATGTCCTCTTCTGCCTCACCACTAAAGTTGCAATGCATGTATTCTGTCTTAGAGCGACTTATCCTTAAGCCTCTGCGCTCTAGTGCTGCTCTCCATTGTTCTAGCCTCTCGTTAAGCACCGTCTTAACTTCTGATATTAAGACAATATCATCCGCAAACAGCATGCACCATGGGACTGGCTATTGTATAGACTTGGTCATCTCATCCAACATTACTGTGAAGAGAAATGGGCTCAATGCAAATCCTTGGTGGAGTCCCACTTCCACCGGTAAGAAATTTGTGTCTCCGACAGGTGCTCGTACACACGTTTTTGCCTCGTCATACATATCCTGTATTATTTTGATATACCTCTCTGGTACCCTTCTAAGTCTTAGACTTTCCCAAATAAGTTGCCGCGGCATACTGTCATAAGCTTTTTCTAGGTCAATGAATACCATATGGAGGTCTCTTTTCTTTTCTCTATATTTCTCCATTAACCTCCTTATGACGTGTATAGCTTCTGTTGTAGAGCGTCTTAACATAAATCCAAATTGTTTTACCGCTATCTGCGTTTCTCGTCTAATTTTCGTGTCAATAATTCTTTCCCATAGTTTTATCGTGTGACTCAATAGCTTTATTCCCCTGTATTTTGCACAACATTTGACATCTTCTTTTTTCTTATATATGGGGACTATGACACTGTGTCTCCACTGCTCTGGCATATTCTCGGTCTTAAAAATAGTGTTGAATAAGTCTGTTAGCCTTTGCAGGCCCTCATCTCCCAGACACTTCCACACTTCAATCGGTTTGTTGTCTGGCCCCACCGCCTTAGCCCTTCCCATTTTCTTCAAAGCTCTCGTAACTTTATCGATTGTGATGCTTCTACAATAACACCTGTTTTGTTGCGTTGTTTGAGTTGTTTTATCGATCTCAGTTTGTTGATTACGGTTCGTTATGTTGAAAATGTTATCGAAGTAAGTTTTCCATCTCCCCTTGATGTCTTTCTCCCTCATCAAAACCTTTCCATCTGCGGCCTTTATAAACTTCACAATTCCATCAACACAACACGATTGTCACCTAAATCTTTTGCAAAATTGAGCCATTTTAAACAAATTATAGAAACATGCATGCTAAAAAGACCTGGGTCGTGACTTTTTGGCATTTTCGCAAAGAACAATTAGCAATTGGAAACATATTCATTTGGTATAGCCCAAGAAAAAAAGGGGAAAAAGGAACGAAAAAGAAGGGGAAAATAGCTTTTTGATGGTTATGTTACCTGATGGGTCTCCTTTCCTGCATAGTTTTAAGCGCAGATAGTTGTATATGTAACAAATTGAAAAAATATACATACTCATGTGAAGAGTAAAACAACAATAGATCGGTTTTAATGTGGCCATGGATTAATTATGAATTTATGATCATTGGGCTTAGATTTAATATTGAAAATCATATGTACTTAATTAATTTGTGGGCTTACACATCAATGGACTTTTGATGGGTTAAGTGGTGGAAAAGAATAAAGTAAACATAGTAGGCAATTTGCAAAGGAGTGCTGAGTGCACATGAGGAGGATTTGACGGCAGAAGTTTGAAGGGATCGCAAATTTTTGGCTGGTGGTTAGTCACAAGTCAAGAGGAGAGAGCACAACCAGATTATGGTGGTCGTGTGTAACTTAGTTTTTTTTTATTATATGCCTAAACTTTGATTGTTTGATCATCTCTCATTATGTATATGTTTGTTATTCTCATTGATTGAAACAGTTTTATTAAATAGTGTAATTGATTATTCATCAGATTATTAGTCTTTGAATTATTAATCATTGATGATTGATTAGGGTATTCTCATAATTTGTGTTTATTAACTGATATAACGAGGTTTTGGCTTTAGTTAGTTTTACTATCTAAATGACATAACCCGTTATCCGGGTAGTAATGACGTTTCCACTAGAAAATAACAAACATATTATGTACGTGTGATATTTAATTTGGTATAACGTAGGTCACACAATTCCTTCACATACCTGTAGGCGGGTGTGATCATCTTTTAATCTTGTTTTCTAAAGCAATTGTTTAGTTTAAATAATCTCGTCCACATCCATTTACATTTAAGCAACAATAGCTCAGTTTTAGTTAAAGTAACTTAGTTAAATGATCAAACGAATAATGTAACACTAACCACATGTTTTTAATAGATACGATACATAACCTGATAATCAACCCAAATAGCCTAGTCAGAAAGAGCAAACCCTAGTCAGAAACTTAAATAAACGAGAACATATAACCTATTGTTGTTTCTTAATGATGCTAATGCGCAAGATGCTCCCTGATGAGTGCATATGCATTGCTCCGTTTTTCCTTCAATTCTGGATGTAGTTCGGATACATTTGGCTATAAAAACAAGAACTAGATTTACAATGTAGAAAACAATCGAAGCTTCAATTGATAGAAATTCAATGCTGCTAGGCACATTTAGTTTGTAGCCATTTACGTAACTTTGTTATACTTTCTATACCTTGATGTAAATTAATGATTTTATTATATATAGTGTGCCTCTGCCTCCATTCAAGGCAAGCATTTACATGTCCAAAACTACTCGCAGACGTCAATACTAATGGTTCTAAATAAAAAAAAGTAACAAACTCAAGGTTCACCCACATCCAGATAATGTTGGGTTAATCGGGTTGGTTCATGGGTAACTCGTGAAGAGAGGTAAATAATTCCAAGATGATTTCATTATTCCATTGATCCCTCATATATACACAATACAAAACCATTGAATAGGAAACTAGCATATGTTATCTAAGGAAACTATATGCTAAATAATATTACAGAGATTTACAGCTAAGACCATTGATTTAGGTCAATGAGACAGATTATGACAGCTAATACACCCCCGCAGTCGCTACCCTAGATGGTCGAAGGCACAGACTGGATCGGAAACGAGTAAATAACTGACGTGTGAGGCCTTTGGTAAAGATGTCTGCATACTGGAAATCTGCAGGTATATGTAGAACTCGTACAGCCCCAATGCGTACTTTTTCCCGGACAAAATGAATATCGAGTTCCACATGCTTTGTTCGTTGATGTTGAACAGGATTTTCAGATAGGTAGACAACAGAAACATTGTCACGGTAGATAATAGTCACCTTTGTAGTGGGCACGAATAATTCGAGAAGTAAGTTTCTAAGCCAACTAGTTTCAGCGACAACATTGGCAACGCCCCGGTATTTTGCTTTGGCACTTGTTCTCAGTCGGCGTCTGAATAGGCAATGAGTTGTTGTGATTTGGATGGTGGGATGCATAAACCATGATCAATCGTGCCTTTGACGTATAGGAGTACCCGTTTGAGAAACTGAAAATGGGGCTCACGAGTGGCGTGCATGAAGAGGCAAATTTGTTGAACTGCATAAGTGAGATCCGGTCGGGTAAAAGTGAGATATTACAGTGCGCCTGCCAGTTGTCGGTAGAGAGTACCATCAGATAATAAAGGTCTGGTCATAGCATTTAATTTCGATGAGGTGTCGACACGGGTGGCAGCAGGTTTACAATCGGACATATTTGCTCGTTGCAAGATGTCGGAAGCGTATGTACTTTGAGAAAGGAACAAACCCCCGTTTTGGTGTGTAACATTGATGCCAAGGAAGTGGTGCAATTTGCCAAGGTCCGACATAAGGAATTCTTGAGAGAGTAACTGGATGACCTTTTGAAGAAGCTGATTGTTGGAAGCAGTCAAGATTATGTCGTCAACGTATAATAATAGATATGCTATCTAACGATCTTGCTTGTAGACAAACAACGAATTATCACTAGTAGTGCTCCGAAATCCACATTTGGTGAGATATGTGGCAAAGCGATCATACCAAGCTCGTGGTGCCTGCTTCAAACCGTAGAGGGACTTTGTGAGCTTGCATACATAGTTAGGGTGACGTTGGTCATGGAAGCCCGGAGGTTGAAACATGTAGACTGTTTCATGCAAATCACCATAAAGAAAAGCATTCTTAACATCAAGTTGGTGGATGGGCCAACCTCGAGAGACAGCCAAACTGAGAACGGTGCGGATAGTCGTGGGTTTGACCACTAGACTGAACGTCTCATCACAATCAATGCCAACTTGCTGACTTTTGCCATTAACTACGAGTCGTGCCTTATATCTTTGTAACGTGCCATCGGATTTAAATTTGTGATGAAATAGCCACATGCATCGAATGATGTTTGTGTTTGGAGGCCGCGGTACGAGAACCCAAGTATTATTATCCAATAGGGCTCGATATTCATCGGTCATAGCGGTGTGCCAATTTGGATCGGATAAGGCCTTAAGGTGAGAGGTGGGAAGGGGGGATATAGGAAGGGTGGTTTGAGTGTGAAGGCTTAGAGGGTGGCAGGGTTTGGAGATGCCCGATTTGGAGCGCATGGTCATAGGGTGGATTGGGGGCGGAGGGGTAGGGGGCGGAGGTGGTGAAGGGGAAGTGGGTAGGGTTTGGTTTTGTGGTGTTGGGGTAGGGTGTGTGGGTGGTGTGGTAGACCTTTGATAATAAATGCCAAACGAGATGTGGGACGAGATTCGTTGGTGGTAGTAGTGGTAGGGTGTGGAGGTTAGGGATGTGGGTCAGGTGAGAATATAAGAGGTGAAGGCTCAAGAAAGGAGTAGTCATGGTTGGATGGCTGGTGTGTCTTGGCATACGAAAAAGTGGTTTCATCAAAGGTCACATGACGGGAAAGAATGATTTTGCCTGATGATAATTCTAGACACCGGTAGCCGCGAAAATCGGTCGGGTAGCCTAGAAAGATACATACAGTAGATCGAGCGTCAAGCTTGTGAGAACGGGTGGAAGAGGTGTTTGGGTAACAGGCACAACCGAACGTTCGGAGGTGCGCATAAGATGGTTGTTTTAGATACAAAGCAGATGTGGGTGTTTGGAAATAGAGAAGTTTTGTTGGGAGTATGTTGTGTAAGTAGCAAACGGTGTGAAGGGCCTCGACCCAAAACGTTGGGGGTAACGAGGCATGGGTGAGAAGGGTGAGCATGATGTCGTTGAGGCGACGTATCATACGCTCCGATTGACCATTTTGTTGGGATGTTTGTGGGCATGAAAACCGGAATTGAAGACCATGTGTGTGCGCGAATGTTTTGAAATGATGGTTATCAAATTCACCCCCGAGATCACATTGAAAAGATTTTATGGTTGAGTGAAATTGAGTTTTGATGTAAGTGTGAAATTTGACGAATTTATCGTATGTCTCTGATTTGAATTTTAGAGGGAAAACCCACACATATTGAGTATAATCATCGACTAGAACCATGTAATATTTATAACCCGTTTTGCTCGTAATGGGAGAAGTCCACAAATCACAGTGGATGATATCAAATGGTAATAACGTTGTAGATTGTGAACTAGAAAACGGTAAACGTTTGTGCTTAGAAAATTGACAAGAGTTGCAAACCAATGTTTTTAAACGTTTATTACATGAGATAATTTTATTGGAAACAAGATAATCAAAAACTGGAGAACCGGGGTGTCCCAACCGATCATGCCACGGCTCTTGAGAAGTGGATGTGAAAGCAACGGATGCATCAGGTTTGGTGACCGGATAAGTGAACGGGTAGAGACGACTGGAGCTATTGTGACGGGAGAGGGTCTTCCGAGTCGGGTAATCCTTCATAGAGAAACCATAGAGGTCAAAAACAACAGAGACATTATTATCAATGGTAAATTTGCGTACGGAAATAAGATTTTTTATAATGGACGGGGTATATAAAATGTTGTTAAGGTGCAAGGGTCTAGTGTTAGTAGAGAGGGTTGAGTTACCCGATACAAAAACTGGAACACGAGCGCCATTACCAACAAATATTGTACCAAATTTAGATGATAATAATGGATTGTCGATTTTACCTTGGTCTCCGGTGAGGTGGTCAGTAGCTCCTGAATCCATGAACCATTCCGTGTCTCCAGATTCCATAGTCATTGCTTGTAGTGCTTCTCCAAGTTGTGTGGGCTCGAGGGGGTCAAATTCCCCGAGGTGGGCTTCTGCAGAAGAGTTGGGGAACGTATTTGGGCCCTGGGTACGGTAATTTGTTGCTGGATTCCGGGCCTGAGGAGAAGTCCACTTGGGTGTTGAAGCATGTTGAGTGCGGCCCATCCAATCAGAAACCCAACCCGGTTGAGTGGGATATGGGCAGGGTGGGGGGACCCAGTAGGCCCACGGAGGGGGTACAAATCCAGTGGCGGTGTTCGACCAAGGGTTTGGAGGGCGCAAAGGGTTCTGATGTCCACGACCGCGAGGTGTTCGACCAGGAGGCCCTGCAGGCAGTGGCGGCTGTCAGCGAGGTGCAGGGGGTTCGGGCGGTGGCTACCCCTGCGGCGGTTCGTCGATTCCGGAGGCCTGTCGGAACGTGATGTTCCCGGCGAGATGGCGACCATGGCAACATGGTCGGACAGGCTGTCCCGGGCCATGATTCGTTGCTGTTCGAGGTGGAGCATGTTAATCGCAGTATCCCATGAAGGAATATACTTATTGATAAGAGCCCCAATGACATCAAACTCTCTCGGCAGTCCTCGGACTAGTTGGAGTACCAGGCGTTACTCGCTCACGGGGCTGCCTACGGAGCTCAATTGGTTTGCTAGGTCTTTCAACGTTTGGCAGTAAACCTCGAGTGAAGGCATCGATTTGAGAGTAAGGTTGTTGAATTTCAGTTCAAGAGCAGCAGCTCTTGCTCCTTTGTTGTTTAGAAACACTGCCTTGATACGCGTCCAGGCCTGAAGAGCAGTGGAGTCTGCATCCAACACTCGTGAGAGAAGCTCATCCGACAATGTCCCGTAGATCCATTGTAGAACTATCGCGTCTATTTCTGACCAGGTCGCGTACTTGGGGTCAGTTTTGGCCGGCTCCTTGGTGCCGTCGATGTGGTTCATGACCTTATACCCTCTAGCATGAAGTTGAAATAGTTTGACCCACTATGCATATTAACCTTCACTCCGTCCAGAATTCGTACTTTTCGGGTGATGTCGGTGACGTTGTATGCTGGGTGGAGGCTTTTGGCTGTAGGCTTTTCGGTTTCTAAGGTTTCATGCTTTTCTGAATCTCCCATCGTGACAGAGGATCAGAGTGAAGGGAAAGATAGCAGGAACAAGATCGAGGGTTTGAGGCTAGGTATAGAACCGATTAGGCTCTGATACCATAAAGAGAGGTAAATAATTCCAAGATAATTTCATTATTCCATTGATCCCTCATATATACACAATACAAAACCATTGAATAGGAAACTAGCATATGTTATCTAAGGAAACTATATGCTAAATAATATTACAGAGATTTACAGCTAAGACCATTGATTTAGGTCAATGAGACAGAATATGACAGCTAATAGTCAATGGGTCAGACGGGTCATGGGTTCACAAGCTACAAGTTTTGGATGCGGGTCAGATTTGGTTCCAAACTTGCAGCAGCTGTATTCCATGATATTCACGTTTATTTACACGGTTTAATTATTGTTTAATTCATGTGTGAATTTGGAGGAACATGGGAAAGTGAAAGACTTAATCGGAGGCTGTTTGTTTACGTACATGTAGGACTAGTAGTTGCATGTTTGTTTTCTATTTAAGTTGAAGTTCAGGTCATAGTTTTACATGTAATCGATTTTCAATTAACATATGGAGTCGAACATTTTGTTTGTGTTCGCTTTGAGTGTGTGTTTTCAAAGGGGGCTGAAAGCCACATATAATATCAAAGAAAGCATGGATGCGATTCACTTTGATCCACAACTAAAGAACAAACCAAACAAGGATGGTTGCACAAACTAGCGCGACTCTTTTTATTATTAAGAAACTTAAAGAGATTACAACGTTACATAACACCAAGAGACACCAACATAAGTATTTATACCAACGTTCTCTCAACTTGCTCTCCAAGCATCTCTCTCCGACTCAAATATATATAACTGAAACCGACTCAAATATTAAATTACTAAACATATTAAGACTCCAACATCCCTCTCTTCCATATGCTTAGGAAACTTGACACGTACCGACTCAAACATAACTTGCCTTTGACTTGGGATAAACTTGTATAATGTGATTAATTCTTTCACATGCGTTACATGGGTCTGAACTCAAGGCCTTGAACAGTAATCCCTGCAAGTGACTCAATGTCATAACTAGAGAAACGAAGACTTGTGGAAATCGTTGCGATGGTAGCACCTGTTTGAAATTCATGCACTTGTACTTCCATCCAACCATCGCTCCTATGTTTTGGAAGGCCTTTTATCCTGGGTCGAATCGATGGGTTGAATGTTCTTTGTTTTTTTTCATTCCAGCTGATAACTGGGGTTTGAGGAGTACGTAAAAAGATATTGTATTCTTCTTCTGAATATGAATAGTCATCAACCACTTGAACAGGAGGGTTAATGTCTTTATACTGATGTGGTAAGCCTCTGTAGACAAGGTAGGTTGCATATGTTGTTTGAGGTGACAACATTTCAGAACTGAATTCGCAGACAATGCCAAATTTTGTTGAAATACAAATAGCCACCTGTCCAAACCTGTGAAACGCAGTATATATTGCCTGCATTAGTATGTTAGACTTAGTTTGACAACACATATATGTGTATCTATTATATACCAAACATGTGCAACTGAAAACCTTCGTTAACAAACTCGACAATATATAGGTTTATGCGCACTACTCAAAATATTTGTATGCAAAAAAGAGGCTGTAAATAACAAAGGAACAACCTTGTTTTGGGTTCAAAGTTCCATTTCCAATCGTTTTTCTTCAAAACCGCTTTTGCTGGCAGCATAAGACATTTCTTCCCATCTTTTGCCAGAGAAAACCACTGTAAATCAATATATAGACATGATGTAAGTGCTAAGCATGTTCATCATTGGGTCCACAACAAGTACAGATATATATGAGACATAAGTGAACAAGCTAGGGAAATATCATTAACAATGTACGTTGATCTAAATATGATAGAATGGATCATAATTGTGATCAAATTTACCTCTTCACCCGAATTGATTAGAAACCCTTCACAAAGAATATAGTACAGTTCCTTCTTGGTCCTCCATTGCACACGATTTACAGACCGCCTGATTATTTCTTGATAATCAATCGGCAATTTTTGTTCCCAATATGTATCTGTGTCTGACTCGGGTTCGATGTCAACATTCTCACTACTTGACGCTTCATGTTGTACCTATAATTAAAACAAACAAGATAAGACTTAATTTCACTAGATGTGTTACATCTGATGCTATGAAATTTTCCACCATATCATGAGTTCAATTCGATCTCTTACCGTCTTACATACATATAGACAAAGTTAGAAACTTATGTATTACATGAGTAGAAAAAATTCAACATATTTAAATCGTTAGGCTTTATTAATATTTTGTATGTTACATTCATTAGCCATTAATGAAATAATAAATCATAAAAAATTTAAGAAATTATAAATAACAAACAATAAAACTCAAGAACTATAAAAATATATCATAAGATAAGAGATAATTAAAATCTTATAATTTAGTATGTTTTAATAATTATTTAATTATTTAGTTTACTTATTTATAATCATTTTCATTTAATAGAAGAGAGAGACGATAAACAAAAGTTTAAGCGTTATTAGAAATTGTTGTGTGTCCTTAAAAACGTTCTTTTATTATATAGTATAGATGATATTCTTATTTTGTAACGTAAACAAATAGTGGTGTTAGTGAGCTTACGTTCTCCAGGGGTTGAAACTCGATGCTTTCCACAAGTAAATTTTCACACCACTTGGTGTAAAACAGAATTTTAAGATCAACCGTAGTTTTTTGGTCACTTGTAAACTGATACAATTCAGCACACAACCATCCATCTTCCCTCTGATCCGATACGAATGAATAACATCTTTCTTCCTCCCCTTCCAACTTGTATTCTAGGCCCATATATTGTTCTTCGCTATTCTTTCTTTTGAACACAAGGTTTACTGTGTACGCGATTTGGGGTGACAAGAATTGAGGTCTCACATGTGTTTTGAAAGTTGCTCCGTGTGGTTCATAGCAGCCTGCTGCGAATCTGTATAAAAAAAGCAGCAAAGAATGATATGTGTTACTTTATACTAGCTTAGCTAGAGATCGTAAATCGAATAGTGGAAAACAAACAAAAGGGAGTAGGAGGAGGAAATATCACCTTGAAATATATTCAGGCGCGCTTATATAATGCTGAGATTCACTTGAAGATGAAACTAAACATGCTGCTATAGATATCATTTCACAATGATCTTCATTCGCGTTAAGGGAAAACCACTGCATGTCCATTAAACAAGTTCAACTTAGTGCGGTTCATATACTTAGGAATAATACATATATATGTTTATGAATAAACTGTGATCATATATATTTACTGTTTTGCCGCTGTTAATGAGGACCCCTTTACGGAGAAGGATCTTCAGTTCGGTTTCAGACATATCATTCAGAGGATGTGCAGCAGCCAAAAGCATCTTTTTGTAGCCCTTTGGAAGCTTCTGTCTTTCATAATGCTCCTGAAATGCGATTGCAGTTTCAAGTGCTTCCACAACATGTGGCATCGTCG